>JAUELK010228196.1:3504-18621 GCA_031471215.1 Gastropteron pacificum | reverse complement strand
AGGCCCTCCAGTCCCAGGTTGCAGAGCTAGACTGCCATGGCTCTGTAGGTCTATAAAGACCACTTGAAGAGTGAATAGCTCATAACTTGTGCCTGATCGCAACAACAAACAAACAAATGTAAGGACAACATACTTCAACAACAAAAAGTAACCTGACAAGAACCACAAAAACTCAGTTCCCATAAGAAAAGATGTATTGTTTATTAATGCATTTGCAGAGTTCCATATTGTCAACCAATGAGTAAAACCTGAAGTACATAGTAAAATGACATCATCAAGATTAAGAAGAGGTGTTAACTTCTATCATCATTATCATAGCATCATCGTCCACAACATCATCATCATCATCATCACCATGTCATCATTCACCACATAGTAACATCATGTGAGATGTCATCATTTCTTTCAAACTCCAACAACAAAGTAGAACCAATTGTGAGCCTAGAATTACAAAGTCCTATCTGACATATACAGATTCATTATATATAGCGCTTTTTCTCGCTCGAGCTCAATGCGCTTTACAGTATTTTATTACTGTGACAGACCTGTTTCATTCCAAAGCCATCTCAACCTCCTGGGAGACATACTGGTAGTGCTGCCTGGTCTACGCCCATACTAGCATTTTGACAAGATCTTTCACTGTCTATAGTCGGGTACCCATTTTGGGTACGGTGAGAAATGTGTGGCAAAGTACTTTTTACAAGAGTACACCTGGTGGTGGAGAAGAAAATGTTGACGCAATTTGATTTATCCATCCGGCCAATGATGTTGGCAATAGAACGTTCTATCTGCTCTAATAAATATTCATTAAATGTTGTACACCACGCTACACTAGCAGCAAGAAAAAATGAGCGTTAGTAAAGTTTGACTTGAAAACAAGTGTCCACATTCTCAAACACTGATGACTCAAAACTATTTGGCCTAATGGTAAACACGTTGGGTAAACAAGTTTGGTCTCCAAGTGGGCGACCCCGGTTCGAATCCCCATGAGGTCAGTTTTCATGGCTGTCCATCCTTGTCCTATCCGAGATGGGCGTTAAAACGTAGGTCCCACCTCTTATATGATCTAAAAAGTGTCGCAAGGGGTGTAAGGCTCAAGCTCAAACTGCAAATGAGAATTTATTCATAATTTGATGATTTTTATATTTCAGCCCTATGCTTGACTACTACTAATACTAGAGAAATGTATACATATAAAAAGCATATATATGTATGTATATGAATAAACCGGCAATGTGAGTAATTATTTTGCATTCATTATACACACGTATGTATGCTATTTTTTATTTATACAGTTCTAGACTTTATTCAATATTATATATATACATTCATCTAGTTTGGGTTTAACGTGTAATGTGCCATTCCACACAAAGAGGCTGTATAGGACTTTGTACTTCTAGGCTCACACAATGTCTTACACTAACACACAAGCTCAAGATTATTCACAATTAATGCCAGGGTCAACAGTTTCTCACAGTTCAAAACTTGATTATAAACTCAAACATGGTGAGTCGGTTAAACACACCAATCAACACACCAGACTCATGTACACACACAAATACAAAACTTTTGCTGTAGTATGTGTAGTAGTATGTCTAAGAAGCCTCATTTTCTTATCAACCACTGAACTTGGCCTGGTCCTAGATATGAAGTCCCCGGCATAGCCGAAAATAAGACTTGTAAAGCATTATTCTAGCCTCTCTTTGGCATTAAAACCTGCATTAATCAATTAATAGTCTTTTCTACTTTTAACAAAAAGTCAAACAAGAGCAAACAGTTGTATTTCTTGCTAGTAGCAATTTACAAATCAATACATATCCTTTTTTATACCCGACAAAAGCAATTTTCAGCCTGATGCAGATTTGCGATAAATGCAGAATGTTGAGGATCCGCGGAAATCTAATAATATTAATACTATTAATAGCCCTGATTACTACTCTTTTGTAGAAAGTGATTATGGTCTATTGCCTTCAACCATCCATGCTCATCTGTAGTACATACTGTATTTTCAAATACTCATTGTATCCTGTACATGTATTGTTGTAGTGTAATGTATATTCAGTAAAGGCGAAATGCAAAATTAATAAACAAAACCAGAAATCTAGAGCAGACTCGTAGCGTTTCACAAACATGTGTATTTTTAGACTGATTTTTAAATTCAAATGCAAAGTGTTTGGGAATATTGTTGTTTATGGAAAACACTCAAATAAAGTTGTTATTATTATTCATATTATTATGAATTAGTCTGGTTAGAAGTAGGCCTACATGTGAATATCATTAATACCTCAAACTGTTGAAATGCATACATGATTCATGTACCCGAACAAACCGTGTCATGTAATGTATGTATGCATGATATTTGTAATACATTGTAAAACATTCGCGTTTACCGATAGTAATATAATTATTTTTCGACCGCACATTTTCCGAAGTTTCTGCGGCTCGCCCGTAGTTCTGTAGACAGTTACAGAAATCTATAGAAACCTCGGAAAATCCGTAGAGGTTGGCAACTCTGTCACTTTGGCCCACAAAAACAATTCCGCAAAATCCCCCATCCCTGAATACAAGCAAGGCAGAAATGATGCACAGTAATGTTTGTTTGTTTGTTGCGATCAGGCACAAGTTATGAGTTATTCACTCTTCAAGTGGTCTTAATAATAGACCTACAGAGCCATGGCAGTCTAGCTCTGCAACCTGGGAGGGCCTTCAAGATGGCCCCTTGTTCATGCAATTGTGCAATGCAGTCACACGACCCCTCCGGACCAGATGACTGCTATGTGCAATGCAGTCATTGAGTTTGCACTGCTTATGTTAATGCAACGTTTGGGACATTGGTTGACCACAGCACGTGGGCACATGCACAGTAAAAAGAGCACATATCCTCCCCCTACACAAGTAGGCCTGCTACATGTAGTACTGAAGTAAACCAAATCTGACCTGGATTCAAGTTAAAGCCTCTATATGACTACTCAGGTCCTAGATATTTCCTTCCATAAAAAATCCCTGAAATTCATACCAAGCGTAAGAAAAACAATGGGTGTAATTGTAAGAATTCATGAATTCATGAAATAAAATTCCTAAAACTATGCAACTTTTAAAAATAAAATGAAATTATGCAAAATATACATGCCATTCTCAAAGCTTGTCTATGCATGGATTTTAAAAATGCATCTAAAAAGCAACTATCTATTATTGTATAAGACTATTTTAAGACTACAATACAGTGAGAAAGTATTCAATCCCCAGACATCCATTCATTTCATATTAAGAAGGCAATCCCCATCATACAACACTTGGATATAATATGAAAGAATGATCAGAGCCACAAAGTTGTTAATTTTTAGATATATTGATGAGTTATTCACTCTTCAAGTGGTCTTATAGACCTACAGAGCCATGGCAGTCTAGCCCTGCAACCTGGGACTAGAGGGCCTTCAAGTTGGCCCCTTGTTCATGCAATTGTGCAATGCAGTCACAAGACCACCCCCTGGATCAGACGTGTATGTATATAACATGTATTAAGGAAGAATCAAATCCTAAAAAAATCGGAGTCCAGAGTTATAGGGAATAAGTATGTGTGCAGTTGTATTTGCTAAAGAGTGCATTATTTGTTGTTGTTGTAATCATGCTTGTCCCCATGTCCCTTGCATTCAATGTGAAAAATTGTACAGCGCTTTGAGCCTTCTTTGGGAAAAGGCTCTATAAATGCACTTTATTATTATTATTATTATTATCATAGGCAGTGATGAAATGTAAGCTGTAAACTGTAGGGAGAATGAACAAGTCCAATAATGTTTGTTTTTTAAATGTAGGAAGAATGATGTGACTCTGATCGCTCTTTCACTGAATCCTTCATAAGAAAACACAGAAATAAATAAGAACAAAACCTGTTCTTATCAGTCCATCATTGATTACCAACCAAGCCATGATAACAAGCAGGCTAGGCCTAGTAATTGAATTAGGAAGCCATGTGATAATAACAAATTGTGTACCTTTCAAGTTCATTACAATTCATTCAATACAAAACAATAGACACACTGTGGATATATATAACTCCTCTGTTCAACTTCAACTTAGGAACAAAAAAACAAAAAAGCCAGACAAAACCAGCACAGAAACAAATAAAAGTGCATACATGTAACTGCCACTACAATCATAAGAGGTGGGACCTATGTTTCAATTTCAATGTCCGTCTCCGATAAGGGGCTGTTCAAATATATTATAACACCATTTGGGGGGCTTTTTGACCCCCCCCCCCCCCCTATTCCGTAATATTACAATTTTACATACCCAGTACTATTATTTTTCCTGACAGGCAAAATTAAACAAGTGATGGGACTGGTTTGCCAGGTTTAGTTTTTTTTTAAATAGCCAAAATTAAACACTGAACAAAATATTCGGTAAAATTCTTCATAAAGATTGAACGGATGAAGAAGGCGGGTATAACAATGCCCTTGAGTCACAATGTCATCGTAGGTCTTGGTCTTGTCAAGTCAGCCACTAAGCGTATGCCTGCCTTCGCTGAGCCTGCGTGCAGGTGTTCAGCTTTTCTTTTACTCTCTTTCATCAAAATGCATCCAATTTCGAATCTGCGAGTGATAACGCACTGCTGGTTGATAGTGATGCAGCCCGCCTCTCCCCCAAACCCCCTCAACGAGAAACGAACTGTACTCTACACTCACATGTTTTGACTTTGCGACACAGGTTGCGCTGTTTTGGCAACAAAGGGGATACTGGGGACTAAACTGCGTAATTTCAGTCATCATGTTGTCCAATACAACCTCCCTTGTACCACCATTCTCTCTATAAAATGCCAACTTTCATATCTAACTTGTTTATTTCTTCTTTTTTTTTTACAGGTAATGTATCAAAAGCTGGAAAGACAGGTACCATTGCCTACTTCTCTCTCCTTTTTGGGACATGGTGAGTCTGATGAGGTTTATTAGGCCGTCCAAAGTTTTTATAGTTCAAGTGATATTGCAAACAGAAGTTATTTATATGAACACTAACACGCCCCCATCTGGATAAAGGGGATGATCTGATTGGAAGTTGATTGTAGAGCCCTTATACTTATACTTATTATAGTAGGGCAAACCCAGCACACAGACTTTAAAGAGCCCCTCTTTGACTATCAAACCACAACCATGTTGGGGAGGCTTGAAGATCGACTGGTACTGGTACAAGTACAAGAACAAATTCCCCAAGACCATGGTTGATATTTTTATGAGGTGTCCAGGATTTCCGGGCTCCTGTGATACAACAGTTGTTTCCCTTTGGTCAAACGGTCTTGTTTTTTTCCCCCCCGTTATATATGATGCTTTTACTTTGGTTTTATTAGTATTAGTGTCCGTTTTAATGTATCTACATGTACATGTGTCTATTTTTGTAAAAAAAAAATTGTTTTTAAATAGACATGTATACATGTACTTTGTAATAATGCTTTCTTATCTGGTTGCATTACTGTTGTAATTTCAATTAAATGCATGAAATAGAAAATTCATTACATACTTCCGTAGTCCGTCTGATTTAAAGGGTTTGGGAAAATTTCAGATTCTCATTGCAGGGATGAGAATATTTTCCAGTAATAACCATGCGCTAGACCTTTATGACTATCCTACCCATACTCATACCCAGCAGGAGGAGTGAGTACTGCCTATCCACCCACATCAGCAACTTCACTGTCACATATTTACGGCCTCATTGTAATAGCATGTCAGGCACAAAGTTCCACTGGATAGGGCCTCTTTACTCTTACCAGTCTAAGCTCAGCAGCAATACCACTTGTATCCCCAGTGTGCTTGTTAAAGAACCCTCGGCAGGTAAAATCATGAAATCATCAATCAATAGCAGCAGGCCTGCAGATGTAGACAGTCTAGACCACTTAAACTGATCTGAACATACATTAGGATGTATAACTTTAAATGTATACATATATTCATCTGAACATACATTAGGATGTATAACTTTAAATGTATACATATTCATCTGATGCAGTGGAGCCGGAAAATGAACAAGCAAGACACTTTGCCATTCTTATCTTTTTTTTTCTCTCCTCAGGGGTGTGTGCAGATATTCCAATGGGAAGAAAAGAATAGCCGAGCGTCAGTGGCAGAGATCAGTGCAGGAGAAATCAGGAGAATCAAATTACAAGAGAATAGATCCGAAAGACATATGATGAACTACTTGATTGTGCATTTGTTGATTGTGATATATCTTATTATATATGATAGAACGATAGAATGTCAGATTGGGATTATTGTATAGAGTTATTTTTTTTTAGAGGCATTGAATTGTTTTTCTATGAGATCTATTTTCATGCTTGTGACAACATATTTTAGATGGGAAAAGACCCATTGCTCGGATAACCTGCCTTGTTTTTAAAGCCGTATATTTGTTAAGGTAGGTATGTTGGTATAGTATTTGATAGTCATTTGCTGTAGAAGTGTTAACAGCATAACAACAGTAAATGATAACCAGTAAGTGATGAATAAGAGGAATGCATGGTTGGTCATGGATGCTCATACCTTTCTATGTAGATGTGTATCCATGTTATGACAAGGATCAGCTGTTTGTTTGTGCTATGGGAGGTGAACATGTGCCTTTCATGAATGAGTGTCGTTTTTCTAAAAAAAAGAGTCCATAGAATGCCTTTTCGCATTGAACAGTGTACTAGATCTCTAGCTTTACAGTGTTCATCTTGATCAGCTTTGTTTGCTCTATGACATGTTTAATAAAATTTAATAATACCTGAAACTCGTCATTCTTATTATTGATATTCGATGACCCCCAAAAAAAACAAGGAAAGATTCAGTTCATCAGTTAATAATTTGTCACTAAAAGATGTTCAGGCAACAGGTGTGAATAATAAGGAAGTGTAAAAAAAAAAACCACAAACTAACATCAACAAAAAATCATCTCGCTCCTTGTCCAATTGTATGTTTGCTCAGAGAAGCATGTCCATCGTATGAGAAGAACTAGACAAATACGTCTTTAAGCAGGATTGTATTTAATAGAAAGCCAAACAATGAATCAACAAGAACTGGAGCAAATTGTTGAAACCAAACTTTTTATATTCCACACATTTGTTAGTCTCATTGTTATACATATACAGCGTTCATATCTCCAAGCACAATTTCATGCTGTGTTTTTTTAGAGGCTTGACTTAACGTCCCCTCTTGGACTTCACAAATACATGCATACTCTTCTCGCATTTTCTCAGGAAATTACAAAGAAAAACAAAATTCCAGTATTCCTATCAAATCACAATGGTTTCATAAAAAATACACAAACATATCACAAAAATAATCACATGCACGCAGCCTGTCTGACAGTCAATGCAGTTCATTCATTTCTCATTTTGACTTCAGCAAAAACAAACCTTTTCAGCTTGCAATATTCACATTTGGTATAAAAGAATGTTTCTTCACTTGACTCAACTAATTATTAAGCGACTCATTGTAAGATTACATACTCCAATAATGGCAAAAGACATTACAAAATGAAAACCTGATTGATATTATTATTATACAGGGGTTCCTTCCTGATTGCTCATTACTGTGGCTTGTTCTCTGGATTCTGTCTTTGGGGTGGATGCTTGCCTTTGGTTCTTTTCCATACTAGAATCGTCGTCAGAGTCAGAGGAGGAGCTTCCTTCCTCATCAGATGAACTTGAACTTGAGGATTGCTCAGCTGAGGCAGTGCTCCTTTTCACAGACTGTAAAACATGTTAAAATGTCAAGTAGAAATAAGACATACGTCATCATGATATGGGGGGACGGGGATGGACATGTATCTGGCTCCATACTGGTATCCTTCGTCATTATGTAAATTTACAATGTACTAGAAAGAAACCACACTGAGTAAGAAAATGATAACAGGAAGTGAAATGCACATGATTTCCATCCATCACAATGGACACAATTATTATACATAGTTACATGTATATGATGTATTATTGAAAGATAAAATCTATGGATTACGTCATTGGTTTTATGAGACTACCCGAAAATGTAAAACAACCAGTTCTCCTATCTGATAAATACATTTAAATTTTGAATGTGTGGACATTGTTACAAGTTAAATAAACAATATGTCTGATGCACTTATGAATTGCATATAAAGTCGCCTTCATCAAATCACTGAACAATGCAAAGCAAACATTGAGAATGAAACCAGAATAGTCACAATAACAAACATCAAACAAAAACGCATTTTGTAAAGTTTTACATGGGTGTGTGAGCACAGTAGGTAGAGCGTTCAGCCAACACCAAGGTGTCAACCAAGGGGTCACAGGTTCTAACTCACCCTGTGCCAGCTCAAGTTGGTGTTCACTTTATGTGTTTTTTCAACCCCTAGTCTCCTTGATAGGTGGGACCGAGCACCTAGTCTTCTCGATTATGGACGATAAACTTGGTCCCGTGTGCATGTTGCACACACTAAAGATCCCCTGGCAGTTTGAAAATCGATTAAGAGTAGACCAGTTATGGTCGCTGTTCAGGCAAAATTCAAAAACTAAAACCCTATCATAACCCCCTCGTCCCCCCAAAATATATGGCCAATAGGCGCTACTCTGTGGCGACTGCGTGTTGGCTTCAGCGAAAAGAAGGAGCTCATAACACAATGGCAAATGTCACTGAGAGTGGATGAATACAGTGTACAATACAATACAATTTTAATGTTACCATGATCTGATGGTAGCTTTTCAGTCTGAAAGAGAATAGCTATCAGTTAATTATAGTTTTAATTTGACACTTTCTTCTTTTGACAAAGGAAGTGTGTGTGTGCTTCATGGCTCTGACAGTCATTCAGTTTTGATGTCATGTTTTTTTAAATTGGTGTTTACTAATTTATGCATCAATGTTAATTGGTAATTTTTAGGGCAAAGACAGACCTTATCTGTCCAAGCCCACTGGATAGGTCAAAAGAGTTTAAAAAGTAGATCCTAGATCCAGCTTTACAATTTTTTTTAAAAACCCGCCCTTGAAATCCAAGGGTGGGAGTAGGCACTCCTAACCCGCTTCGGGCAGCATGGCGCAGGCAACGAAAGTCCCAAACACATTATTTTCAGTTGTGGATTTGATGGGGTAGTTTGCTATAGAATGCCATGAAGCATGTATGGAAATTATAAACATCATTTAAATGACTAAATGACTGTGTTTCCCGATTTTAGATATGTATAAGTAAGTACGCATTGAAGAAACTTCTACACAAGGAAAGAAGACACTGATTCAAAATCAGTGACTGCCGAAAAGTGACGGCATCGTGTGCATTCATAGCGCTGTAGAAACTTAGCCGCATTATACATGTTATAGGATTTTGCACACAAAGGTGCTCAGATAAAAGGCGATTGTTTTCGTATAACTTTACCCATGATTGCTTCAGAGAAAGTGGCTTGATTTTACCTTTAAAGAAACACTATCTGTTGATTGATCGTCCATAAAGTTAGTTCATCAGAAAGGGCATTCAATTCCCTTTTAAAATACGAAACTTTCGAAGGCTGAATCTGCCTGGTGCAAATTCTATGGGCCCAAGACAAGAAGCACCATGCTGCGTCTGCCTCTTTAGCTCTACCTTCGTGTCTTCGACCGGCTGCCGAGATCTAGAGCTAGGCTAAGCCGGCGACAACGAAATGGCGCAGAAAGAGGTTTTAGAACGGAAAGGCCTTTTTGATTAAATACAGTAATTACCGAACTTGCGAGCTAGAAAAAAATTGAGTTTGTTCAATATTTTATTTGGTTTGAGTTTGTGAATTTTGCGGGTTCCACGTGCTTCAATTTGTATTTTGCTAAGCTTGAAAAATGGCACCTCAACTTATTTGAAGATAAAACGGGTTGAAAATAAATGTCGAAAAAAATCATAACTTCGTTCAAACTTGTCCCAGGGAGATGATTTTGGTATCAAATAAAACAGTTTAGTGAGCTCTATCCAATGGCATCATTGTATATAATGTATAGTATAGAACAGTTTCATTTTTGGTGTGGAGTGTCTAGTGGGAGGAATGCAGAATGACCAAGTCACGCCTGTTTTGCCTACCTGATCCCTGAGGAATCCCTGCAGAATGTCTGGTATAGGCTTGTTGTCAGCGCGGAGTGCACCAACTATGGCTTTCAGTGTGGTATTGTGTGGCTGGATAAACTCATCTGTGTATAGCTGGAGCAAGTCCACAGCTTTCTGCACTTGGGCAACTGACACTGTTGGTGTACACATGTTCAAGATTAGTCAAAATAGTGTTTAGTTGTACACCCCTAGTGACACTAATAAATCGTATATAAGAGGTGGGACGTACATTTTGATATCAGTGTCCAATTGAATAGGACGGTTAGTCAAAAGGAAAGAAAATTTCAGATAACAAATGAATAATAAAAATAATAATGTTATTCAGCTTAGTCACAAAGTAACCTTCCCTCATAGTCATACATGCTTGAGGCACAGTACATAAAAATCTATAATAATATCTGTACTGAACATCTTGAAATATCACAAACACTGGTACAAAGCAAACAAAAAAGCAGAGAAGTGTAGTGGGAAATAAGGATAAACACTAGAGCTGTAACATTGGATAATTTCTGTATATCACAAAGTGCTGTATTATACTCTACCGGGTACTTCATAACTTATTTTTTTAAACCGACTTTAGCAATAATTATGTCGTTTGGCAAATCCACTTACAGTATCCAAGGACAAGCTGCCCCAACATCATGGACCTTGAAATTGGCATGCTCTTGGTCAGTTCTACAAGGTTCTCCAGCTCTGGAACCTGGTGATGATACATGTAGTTGTAAGTAAAAGGAACAGTGAGAAAACACAATGCCCATTTACTTTAATACTGCTGACATTGTGGCCGATTCACTTCGAGTCAATCTTCATGATCAGAGGTAGCAAGCTTATGGTTGGAGAATGAGTAAAAAAAAAAAAAATCTTTTTAGAAATGACCAATTAAATTACATAAAAACACTATCCATAACCATTGTTTGACAACAAACAGTGGAATACTCCTAAATGGGAATACTTTTGAAGTAATGAACACATTGGCCTTCGCTAACTCTTGAAGCAGGAGTAATAAACGCAGACATTGGTAGACATATGGCATGATATGCCGTGAGTCAAATTTTGACAAATTATACATATTCAGATAGCTTTCAGAACGAGCTATGGGCCAAAGTCCGTAAGTCTGTGGCTAAGTCACACATTAACATACCAGTTTCTGAGTGATGAAGTATGAGCATCCTGTGACAATCATATTCTGGTTGATCCTGAGGCCAGGGGTCTAGAGGGACACAGTAGAGAAACATTGAATGAGGTGATTGATTGGGTAAGATCAAGTGTGTAAAGTATTGTATTTATTTATAGTTTATACAGTGGAAAACCCTTACAACAGGACCGGTTATAACAGAAATCTGGTAATAACAGGGAGTTTTTCAATCCCCGTTTTTTTCTATCCTCTATAACAACAGGGAGATAGGAAGCCTCAATCGGACATAGCAGGGCTTTTGCGGTCAACAGGCAGCCCAACATTGGCCCGTCTCTCTCTTTCTCTTCACACATTCTTATTGGCCTGTCCACTACTTGGCACGTACTGGTGCTGACTGATAGTGATAGTATTAGTAAAAGAAAGAAGGCAAGGAAATCAAGAATTTGTCAAATTGTCCTAATCTCCCTTGATATCTGTTGTAACAGGTATTTTGTTTTGGTCCCATCATCCCTGTTCTATCAGGTTTCCACTGTACACAACAGGTTTTACTATTACCACTGAAAAGGGCCACCAAATACACAATTATTCTAAAGAATCATATTTATTTTAAATGATTAACATTTGTTGATGAATGAGGACATTGAATGACATGAACTGGCTCAAGCAAGAAGTATACATGATGAAGTAATGGGGCAGCAAGGACTCAGGACTAGGACCTTGCAAGTAGTAGTAGCACCATTTATTTATATTTCTTATTATATCACAAAGTACAGGCATTGATCACATTGGATCAAGAATATAGGCCATGTAGCAATAGTAGCTTTACAATTCCTGATGCTAAGCATAGCAATTGAAGGAAAAGTGAATAAGATTTCAATAGAAAGACAGTCAAATAAAGAAGAGACAGTGAAATAAAGGAAGACATGAAAAGAGAGAAAAGAAGAGAGATAGTAAACAACAACAAAAGTGATCAGGGAGAGGAACAACGGAAAGTGAGCAAAACACAATATTCAATTTGTTACAGAGATAAAGTAAGCAATGAGTGTTAGAGAGAGAGAGAGAGATACTGGAGTCAGAAAACTACAGATTGAAGAGGAGGCAGATTATACAACATCCCTACCTGGAATACAGCAGTTGCCTTTTCTGGCAGGCCAGCCTGGACAAAGCAAAGAGCTAGGCGATGATAAAAGTAGTTGTTTCCGAGTACGCTGATGCCAATGTCCATCACTGTGGGGCATTATAATGAATAATACATGAGAATGCATTTCTATGGGACATTTCAGAACAAAATAGCAAAGCAAACTGTCTATGCAATGACATTTAAGTTCAAGGCCTATCCTTTCTTTTTTTTTGCTTATGGAAGAAGAAAAATAATACATGTATCATATGAGGCCATTTTCAGAAGGAGAATACACCTAGAACTATTCATGAGACAAAAAACTTGTCGTCACTGTGCCACACCTCTCTTCAATCTCTCAATGTCTTGTGTCTTGATGAAGTGTACAATGATCAGCTCCAAACAGGAGATCTTGTGATGCTTCTGGTACATCCGCTCCACGACCTCCATGAGGCCTTCATCAGAGTCTCTGAGCCAAGCAGATTGGAAGGTAGTGTTAGTAATGTATACATATATGTTTTACAAGAATTCATGCTATTAAACATTGTACAGGGCAACCCCGCCGTTGTAGCGAGATCCGTTATAGCCACATCCTGGCTATAGCGACATGGTGCCCAAGTCCCACAGTTTTCCCTATATTCCTTACTAATTAAAACCTCTCTGCAGCGACATATCATGTAGGAAAACCCTGATGTAGCGACATAAATAATTGATGGTTGACAGCGTCAAACAGGCAGTCAAAACGATTTTCCGGTTGAATCAAAACTGAAAATGTGTATTTTCCAGAAATCCCGAACATCGATATTGGTGATGGGCAACTTCAAAGCGACAGCCAAGATGGTATTTCCAGTGAATGACACATGAACACACTTGGTTTCCCGAACAATAAAATTGCGCAGGCGTCAGAAATTGCACAGCGACATCGATATTAGTGATAGGCAACTTCAAAACGACAGCCAAGATGGTATTGCTATGGCGACATTTGGTCCTGGTCCTGACAATGCCGCTATAACGGGGTTGCACTGTACTTACCTACAACTACAATATTTAAAAATAGGTCAACAAAGTAAAAATGATATAGTCACTCCCGTACCCAACACAACTTTTTCAAATTTGGTATGAGAAAAGCAAAGGGGAAAAAAAAACATACCAGTGTTATCAAGACTATGTCAATTGTAAAGCACTTGAGCTTTTTCAAAGGAAAGCTTCTATACAAATAAACATTTTGCTTTGAAGCAAAGGAAGAATTCAAATCACCCCAATGACAAAGTAAGACTTAAGACAGAGAGTTATAAATAGGCAGGCCTAACAAGAGAGGAAACGCCTCGTTTTGGTGCCACCTCAATGCTGCAGTATAGAATCTACAATAGCTTCTTAGATTGTGAACTGCGGCTTTGGGGTCGCACAAAACGAGCCATTTCCACTCTTTATGTCTAACTATCTATACAGAGTGCCAGCCAATACTGATATTGTTCTCCAATATAAATTATACATGATGTTAACAAAAATGCACCTTCTTGATTCTTACTAGACAAAGGATTCCCAGGTCCTTATGTTTATTGAGAGAAAGGCATGGATCAGCAGGATAAAGAACCTATGAGAAAAGCCATCAGTAAGTAAAAGGAGACATTGTATTCCTACTCTCTGTGCTCCACTGCTAACAAGCCAAAAGAGCTAACCTGTTAAAGACATGCTTCATAAAGTGGTGGTAGACCATGTTCTTCTCCGTACTGGGGACCACATTCTCTGTGGCCACTAGAGCATCCAGGATAGCCCAACAGTCTTCCATGCTGCCCTCTGTGCCACACATCTCAAGAATGTTAATGATATGGGAGCGTCGTAGACTGCTGCTGACCTGGTCTGTCGAGTAGCCATCGGCTTCGCCGATCATCTTCACAGCAGCTGGAAATAGGAATCGTTCACATTGGTCAAGACTCTGAACTGAACCTCTACATGTAATACTTCGGGATTAGCTGAATATCTTGTGAGATAAACTGAATACACGTGGACTTCCCTTTTTTCTTCTCTTGCTCCTTGTATGCGTAGTTAGCAAAGGATCTCTGTAGAACAGTGCGACAACATTCCCTTGAAGTAACTAGTGTTGTGGTTGTGGCCAGTTGCAGCAGATAGTCTTTGTGTGACTTTTTTTTTTAAACAGACCACTTGCATGTAAAATCATCAACTCTAAAAGCACTTAGAGGTATCAAACAAAAAAGTATTTTATAAAGTTTGCAAAAACTTCCTCCTTAACTAAACTTGTCTTTAGACACTAATAATATGACCATGCGTTACTCCATGGTGTTATGCACTGACCTTGAATATTCCCCTGTTTGACATGGCCTCTAGCAATAGACAGAGGTACTGTCACCTTAAAATTATTACTTGTCCGCTCTTTCCTGAAATCACAAGACATCATCAAGGATTAAGCCTTAAGGTACCTATGATTCACTGAAAATGTTACTGTCAATGACTGTCAAATGTCACATTTTTCCATAGCATTTTGTAAAAACAGTAAAATATGCAGCCTCCAAATCACCTTTAGAATATTTGCAAAAATAACACATGAAATTTGAAAATTTCAAACCTTTCAGGCAGGGCAAAATGAGAATATTTATTTTCTCAGGATGAGGAGCTGTATACAACTAACCTAATTATGGGAAGGTTTTAGCAAGTCTGAAATGTCAGTTTGGAGTATGTCCACATAATAGACAGCCACTCACAGTATGTCCACAACATAATAGACACCCACTCACAGTATGTCCACATAATAGACACCCACTCACAGTATGTCCACAACATAATAGACACC
>JAUELK010228085.1:0-18629 GCA_031471215.1 Gastropteron pacificum | reverse complement strand
AAAGATCCCTTGACAGTTTGAAATCGATGAAGAGTAGACCAGTTATGGTCGCTGTCCGGGCAAAATTCTAAATTGAAACCTGTCAAAAAAAACCCTCGTCCCCCCCAAAATCAAATGACAAATGGCACCCCCGCCCGTTGACAAAATAGTCCAGTATAGGGCTCCGTCAATGTACCAATCCTGATCCTGATACAGTGCAACCCCGCTGTATCGACATTGCGCCCCGGTCCCGAATTTTTCCCTATATGTATATATGTCCTCACTAACAAAAACCCCTTCTATATCAACATACCATTTAAATTTAGGAAAACCCTGTTGTATCGACATCGTTATGTTTGTCAATAATATCTATTGCTCTCACACTTTTCTGGTGCTCTAAACTGTGTTGGTTCTCGTGAAGCCTACACCCACATACCCGGGAATTGGCGCAAAATGTGACAGGGTGTCCAGACCTTGTGTCTCTACTCTAGATCTAGCCTACCTAAATAAAGTAAAGCTTTTTTCATTTTCTGGGCTCTTAAAGGTTTAAGTGAAAACCTTGACTCGATCACTGATGACTGGAGGCAAGCAAATTTATTTCTGCAACTGTCAATGTATACAATATAATATGGAACAGAAACCTTCCTACTATTCTAAGACATTATTTGAGAAACACTTGAATTCCAAAAGGTGACCAAATTTGGCGATGCAAGCTTGTGATTTCGCGAGCTGGTGATTTCGCCAGCTGGCTTCCTAATCACATTGTTGATGCGAAAACTAGCATTTTAATGACAATCAGTCCTTTTTAAAAGCTGACTTTCCAACGCTTTATTTCATTAGCAGCCTCCTTTATTAGCTTTTTTGCACAACTTTATATAGAAAGTCTATTATTATTAGGTGTAGAGTAGAATTCTCCGCCCCACGCCCCAACCCTACAATCTTCTGCCTATCTGCCCCCTAGTTCCGCTTAGATGGATTAACAGAGAGTTTAACATGTGTTGAACAAAAGAATGCTCAAGATTCTAAAACAACAGCTCAGCCAAGCCACCAATCTTTTAAAGTTGTATGACCCATTTGTATTCATTGTTGGTAGGCAAGTGGTAGATTTGTTGTTTTTAAGATTTTATAAATTGCATTCCCTGGTGTTTTGGTGGGGTTCTGAGTTCTTTGATCTTCTTCTAGATCTAGGGTTGTTTGTAAGTTTAGAAAAAAAACCCAGTTAAATATATATATGTAATAAATCAAAATGACCTTTTGAATGGAGTTGTCATTACTTCATGATAATGAATGATGTTTGACCTCTTTTTCATTTCAGAATACTCACATTTTTTGTAATTCACGAACAGTGATCGCAGCAAGAGATTTGAAGAAACAGAGAAAAGAGAGTTGAGACCAAAGAGATCTCTAGATCTGGTCAGTGAACATCTGTTTAGAATCATTTAAAAGGGGAGGAAGTAGAGAGGCAGCACTGAGGAAACATTGGACATGAACAAGTGATTGAGGACCGAATTTGTCAGTGAATTCATCATGATAAGTCAAACAGAGTTGGAGTTTGCAGAGTTTGACTCAAACAATTTGTGGAATGAAGTTTACCAGGTAAGTACATGAGCAGAGAAGAGGAATTTCTGATTCAAACAATTGTGTTGGTTCACCTAGGAACTACTTTATCTTATTCAAGTTCAATGAATTTTTAGTAAATAAAATAATGTCCCAAGTATAGGGGCACCCGTCGTCCTTCCTTGAAAAGAGCATGAAACTACCTTTCATATGATACCAAATATGACACATTTGAAATGCTTTGATTTTTTCCTTAGTTTTACTCAAAAAAAATGTCTGAATGGGCTCCATGGAATCTGCCCTATCTATACTTTATAAATGTGTTTTGATTATAGATATATATTACAAGGAAGGGTTGGAAAGGTTATTTTATTAAAGGAAAAGAAGAAGATTCTGTGGTTATTATAATTGCAATAAATGATATATATGAAACAATTCGTTTCTTGAGGTTCTCTTTTCGGTGTCAAATCAAATGAAGAGGAAAAAAAGAAAACATATGGCATGACTTTGAGTTTTTCTGTTTCCAGCGACTGAAGAATGAAGCCTCCTTGTTGACCTTGGGAACCGAGTTCTCCACTTCCATTGCAAGGGACCCAGCCAACAGACGGAAAAACAGATATCGTGACGTCAGTCCATGTAAGCACTGCGAGCACACTTCACTTCCTGCTCTGGTCTTGATGCAATGATATTTTTGTTCTTGTTGCCATTCCCTTCCGTGGAGTCATCCAATCCCAGTCTTATAAACTTGTCTTGTATGACTGTCTGAGCTGGTTGGGGGGTCCATAGAGTTAGAGGAGGTTGTGGGTTGTTGGTTCCGATGAGAGGTAGGTCCTCCGTGCTACTGTGAGCGCAGGACAATCCAAGAGGAGGTGAGAGATTGTTTCGTATGGGGAGGCGCAGTGCCTGCAGTTGGATGGATGAGCAAGCAGGGTTCATGGGGTTCAATTGCAGGTTAGTTTTGAATGTCCAGTGCACAGTGATACATAAACAAATGTCTACTTTTTATGAACAAAAAATGTTTAACTGAATGATATAATAATATAAAAGCCATCTGCAGAGAATATAGAAGAAATAAGAAGACGCATGGTTACTGTTCACTGCATATTCTGTTTTGTTCATTTCTTTTCTTCTTTTTCTTCTTCTGCTTTCACTGTTTATAGTGCCAGTCCTGTTTTGTCTGTAAAGGACATTGTTTTCATCACAAGTCCTCTCTCTGACTCTGGCCAACCTCCTGTTGACATCAGTTTTTTCAGGCTGTCTAGTTTAATTTTGTTGTAGCTTAGGCATGTCTGGAGGATATCTGTTGTTCATTTCTTTTGGCTAATGATCTTTTTTTCCTTCTTTTCTTTCACTTCAGATGATCACAGCCGTGTTGTACTGCAGGGAGAGAATGATTACATCAATGGCAGTCTCCTGGAAGTTTCGCAGGCCAATAGGAAGTACATTCTCACACAGGTACACCCAAGACATGTTTCATCTCTTTCAAGTTAACAGATTGTAGGCTTACATTAAGATCTTTCAGGGTAGTGCTTGTTCACTGCTTTGGTATTTTTTGTTTTTTTTAAACATACAACAACCAATATACCTGTGATCTAGATAGTAACCGTCTTACACCTATTTAAAAAAAGCACAGTAGACTCTTACTACTTAAATACTCTGCTCTGGAGGGGTCTTGTGACTGCATTGCACAATTGTATGAGTTTGAAGGCCCTCCAGTCCCAGGTTGCAGAGCTAGGCTGCTATGGCTTTGTAGGTCTGTAAGACCACTTGATGAGCGAATAGCCCATACCTTGTGTCTGATCGCAACAACTGATTAAGACTTCAGTCAGTCACAGTGCATTTTTATAAAGAAACGTAGATTGATAAGCCATTGAAACCACTGAGTACATGTCGACTGTGTGTGTGCACTATTCAGGGCCCTCTGGACCACACAGTGTGCGACTTCTGGCAGATGGTGTGGGAGCAGAGGACTAAAGCTGTGGTCATGCTTAACAGAGTCATTGAGAAGGGAACTGTGAGTACAGGCTTTACACTATCAGCTTGTTTTAAGGAAAGAATTGTGTAGTGGTCTGGGAAAAAGATGACACTTGGAGAAAAATTAACATTTTCACTTCTATGTTGTTTCTGAAACTTCATGAAAAGTTATTTCAGCACTTTTAAGATTGTTAGATTATCTCTTCAAGATGCCAACCAATGGAAACTTGTTACTAAAAAATCAACCTTTTTTGCTTACATCTCGGGAGTGCTCAGAGCTCTCTGCGCAGACTTTCAGATGTTTTTTCTTCAGCTCATTGGCAGCCAGAAAAAGTAGCATGTCTGACAAACTTGCCCTCCTCAGATAGGGATACAAATTCTATTAAATGTGTAACCTAAGTAAACTGTTGATGTTATCATAATCGATGTATGCTGCTTCACATGCAGTTCAATTTGAAGGCCCTCCAATTCAAGCGAAAAGCTCATGTAATTTGTGCCTGACCGCAAAAACAACAAATAACATTCCCTTTAAAGCAACTCCAATCGCAACACTTTACATTCTTTATATCAAAGTTTGAGTCTTTCCTACTGTACATTGGACTGTTGTTCACTTGTAGGAAGGCGAGGGTCAATCCACAGAAACAGTGAGTCATCTTGTTTGTTTCCTTTGCGGGTTGTGAAGGAGAAGGAATCCCAGAGTTCTATTTATTTTGCATTGTTTCGTTTTGGGCATTACAACATTTTTAAGTTGGCTTTTTTGATAACCTAGACTCTAAGAACAGTGCGCTGAAACCTTGTTCTACCTCCTCAGAAAGCATACATTGTAATACATTTTCAGTGCTCACTCCATTTTAGTTTTGGACTTGGGGGAAATTTAGGAGACTGTATATTTGAATTTGTCATAGATAGCCTTAACATTAGCATTCAGTTTTGAGACATTCCAAATTTCACTTAACCCCAAGACTGATGCACTTACATGGGTGACCTTAACTGAGTATCGAGGAAGGGGGGATGACTGCGAAAACCATAAAGAACTTAATTTAAAAAATCATGTTACATGACACATTGGCTAGAGGTATACGGTATAGCTGTCTGATATGGAATTGATCTAAGGCACAGTTGGCTGGTCACCGCAGTAAAGGTCTTAGGCCTAGCTGGCGAGCTATTGAGGGAATGTTTCTAGGCCATGTGGGCAGGCTACAGCAGTTATTTTATTGTAATGTATACACTTTCTTCGTCGCTTCTCATGGAAATTTGCCTCGGTGTTATGAGCTCCATTTTTTTCTCAAGCCAACACGCAGTCGCCACAGAGCATTCTATTTTTGGGGGGACGAAGGGGTTATAGCAGTTTAGCACTATAAGTTTAGCAGACAGCGGCCATAACTGGCCCACTCTTCATCGATTTCAAACTGCGAAGGGATCTTTAACGGGTACAACGTGCACACAGAACTTAGAATCGTCCATATCCGAGAAGATTGGTTTCCTTGTCCCACCAGTCTTAGGCTTAGCCTTCAGGCTATGGCAAACATGCAGTAAATGTTTTGAATGGGTTAATTTGAGCTTTTAGTTTACATTCTTTACACAAAACATACAAAAAAGGAGTGCTTAGTCTTAGAAAACATTCTTGATTTCTCTTTTCGCAATATTTGCTTTTCATGTTGAGTTTAGTACAATGTTGTTTCATCATTTTTGTTTTCCCTGCTTATTTGAAGACTTTGAAAAAACATTTCCAAGATAAATGCATAGCTAAGTACTAGTAATAGTTGTAGTAGAAATCATACATTCTACCATGGTGAATTGTGGTTTTAGATTTCACTTTCATTGTGAAAATATCAAAATGTAAGGAACTCAAACCCATTTAAGCATTAGTGCCTCACATGGTTTTAGAATCCACTTCTTAATCTTTTTTTTTCATAGGGTCTTGCAATGATACCTTTGTTCCATTCTACAATTTGAATGTCAGGAACTTTGCCTCATTGATATTTCTTCTCATGAACATTAGAAAATATGAAGATTAGACATGATGTTATCTCGCCCTTTATTGGTTCCTTTTCCACCTGTAAGACAAGACAAGGTAAGATACACAAGATTGTATTCCATATACATGTACATATTTCTTATAGGAAAGTTGTCGATTAGTTTGATTGAACGGATGCCATGAACCTTGTCACATGACAAACGCTCTCGCATCCTCTAAGGCCTCTACACCGCACTACGGCAGGACTGCCCCAGGACAGTCTCGTCCTGAGTTTGAAATGTATAGACCAGAGTGTGACCTACTGCACCTATTGGGACAGGACTTTTTTGTCCCTGGGTCCTGAGCAGTTTAGAACTGTTATGAAAACTTTGACCACGTAACAGGACAGAACTGTCCCGGGGCAGTCCTGTCATAGTGCCATGTGGGGCCTTAGTTGTAATATTGCTATTGTGCGCCTTGAGCCTTCACAGTGGGGAGAAGACGCGTTAGAAAATACACTATAATTATGATTATGTGTAAATGCCTAATTGTGTGTTTAATGCCACTACTCGCCCTGTGTTGTCCAGTTAAAGTGCTCGCAGTACTGGCCGCTGGGGCCTACACAGTGGGGAGAGGGCATGTTAGAAATACAGAATAATACTATTACGTGGAAATGCCTAATTGTGTGTTTAATGCCACTTCTTGCCCTGTGTTGTCCAGCTGAAGTGCTCACAGTACTGGCCGCTGGGGTCCAGCCTGGGCTATGAGGACGACATGATCTTCCCCGAGTGCGGCCTGCGGGTGACCCTGAGAGCAGAGGACGACTACGAACACTTCCTCATCAGATCCCTGGAGCTGGAGCATATAGAGGTGGGGGCTTTCTGCTTAATTGACTTACCGTGATTTCCATAGAGGTGGGGGCTCTATACTAAATTGACGTACCGTAATTTCCATAGAGGTGGGAGCTCTATACTAAATTGACGTACAGTAATTTCCTTAGAGGTGGGGGCTCTCTGCTATATTGACGTACAGTAGTTTCCATAGAGGTGGGGGCTCTCTGCTAAATTGACGTACCTTAATTTCCAGACAAAAGGCCCGCTACTTTTTTCCAGCAGGGGCCTGGGTGGGTGGGGCTTTTACTAGGATTTTTCATGAAATATCACATTCTCACTTGTACCGACAGTTGAATTTACACACACTCATAGTCAAAGCCTAGACACCAATGAGCGGGTAATTTGTCGATGTATAGAAACATTTAAGGGTGTACTGCACACTTTCGTTAGTGATTTCAAAAGTTCATTTGTGTCTACACATTTAACATGGGTCATTTAGTAATCAAGTAAATTGATGCAGCCTATGGTACTTGACTTATGCCTCTTGATTTCTCTAACATATTTCTTTTTAATTGACGGTAAACTGAAAACTCTAAACTAAACTCCAAAACCAAAGAGATGGGCTTTGACAACTTTGATATGTAGGTCCCACCTCTTTAATAAGATAAGATCAAACTTTATTATCCATAAAATGTCACATTGCTTTGGTGTTGTACATAAAACACATTACATCGGCAAACAAAACAGTGGTTAAAATTTCATATAAAATACAGGCACATTACATATCACAGTTTTGCACAAAAGTACACAAAAATATCTATGATGAGGATGAGCTATTTGTGCGGTAAGTGGTGGAAAAACAAAACTTAACTCAAACTTGTATTACAATGTTTCAGTCTGGTGAGAAGAGAGAGGTGCTCCACTTCCACTACACCACCTGGCCTGACTTCGGGGTCCCCTCCTGCCCCGACACCTTCCTACACTTCCTGCATGCCGTCAGGGACGCAGGCTCACTGGACAACTCTGTAGGACCTGCTATCGTTCACTGCAGTGCAGGCATCGGCAGGTCGGGCACCTTCTGCTTGGTCGACTGCTGCTTGGTTCAGGTCAGTTGTTGTAACTTTAGGAGAAAAGAAAACTTTGAAAGACGTCCACATAATACTACATGGCTTGGGCCGAAGGGCTAAAGCTCAAAGGTTGCTGGACTAGAAGAGGAAGAAGAATTTGTTCAAGTTACCTTTCACGAAAAGAACGAGGTGTTTTCGGCCAAACCAAAAACTGAAGGTTCTAAAATGATTCATTAAAATGTCACATTATAGATATCTGAAAGAGAAGGGAATGAACTATCAGATCTACTAATTTCAAGTGTATTAATACAACCGTATTACTATCAGTTTTGGACCAGTGGCTTAATCATAGGGCCGATGGATTCGTCCTTTTTTTGGTAATTCCTACCAGGGTCGACAGATTGTTCCAATCGTCCCAAATGGTGTTAATGAACTGCTGCAACTCAATACAATATAGAGTGATTGATGCTGAGCCAAAATAAATGTACATTGCTTGTTGTAGTTGACTTTTCAGTTACATACAGGTCTGGGACTCTGTGAAGGACATACATCTTAAAAGACAATTCGCCACTTCCTTTTTTAACCCTTTGTTGCCAATAAAATTAGCTTTTTCCTATGTGCTGCACTGGTAGCCCATATGACTGGAAAGAATGATTAGTTCTTTTGAATTGCAGAATTTTGTGAGAATGACCAATTGGACTGCCTTGTTCTAGATTTTGACTGGACTGATTTATAGAGGCATCTTCGTCTTCTGTTGTTGTTATCTTCGTCTCGTTCACAAAATAGTGTTCTGAAGTGCTCACATGTTTTATTTTTTTTTAGGTGGAGAAGGATGCTAGCCTAGATCGAATCCACCTCCGAGAGAGCCTGATGAACATGCGGACGTACCGTATGGGCCTGATCCAGACTGCCGACCAGCTGCGCTTCTCCTATCTGGCCATCATCAAAGGCTCGCTGGCCGTCCTGCGAGGCAAAGGACTGGACACGTTTCAGCCTCAGTTCAATGCCGAGGTAATCAACTTGTCACCATTTTAACTGATTCGCTTGGCCACATGCTGTGGTCAACTTTGTGAATTCGTTCACACAAGTTCAAGCACCAGGGCTACAGAAAATGGTGTGACATACACATGGTTCAGTCCTAAATCATGGCTGCAACCAGAAATGTCCCAAACGTTGCATTAACATAGGCAGTAACAACTCAATGACTGCATTTGCATACATAGTAGTCATCTGGTCAGGAGGGGTCTTATGACTGCATTTCACAATTGCACGAACAAGGGGCCAATTTGAAGGCCCTCCAGTCCCAGGTTGCAGAGCTAGACTGCCATGGCTCTGTAAGTCTATTAGACCACTTGAAGAGTGAATAACTCAAAACTTGTGCCTGATCGCAACAACAACTGATTCGCTACCAGTTAATTTTCAACCTATGATGACAAACACTTTTTTTCAAGTATCGCAACGTAACATATTTAGATGCTTCAAACAAAAAATAATTATACAATTATGATATACCAAATGTTAGATAATTGAATGAAGAATATCACTATGGGTACAATCATTTTGTTCAACTTTCGGTACCCATCGGAATACTATGAGCGGCTCATGGTAGCGAATCAGTTAAAATGACATCAAGTTTTGTTGAGATATCAGCATCAATGTGACTCTATGCACATTTTTGACATTGTCAAGTAATGTAAGAATAATGTATAAACATTACTCATTAAAGGGCTTTTCAAAGTTAATATTCCTTTTTTTTACGAAACTTACAGAATGTTTTTATTCCCCCCAAAACTAATGACAAAACAGGTCTTTTGATAGTAGAGGGGGATAGAAATTGGGATTCCCGATTCAAATCTGTGAGAACTCTATCAAAACAGTCTTTTCTTTTTCTCTCTTTTTTTTTTAAGCTCAGGTGGGTTTATGGAGTACATTGAGCATTTTTTTTGGTATGCTTTGGCATATGTTGTGGTGTGGTTTAAAAAAGACAAACCAAAGATGGCTTCCTGTTTCTTGTTCTTTTGTTCTTGTATTATTCTTGCTTTAGTGCTGAGGAGGAAATTTTAGATCATCAACCATTGGTTATTGTGTATGTAGATTTGCAGTAATTTCCGGAATACAAGCCGCTACTTTTTTCCATCAGCACAGTCCCTGCGGCTTTTACTATGATTTTTCATGAAATATCACGCTCTCACTTGTACCGGTAGTTGAATTTACACACACTCATAGTCAAAGACTAGGCCTAAACACAAATGAACGGGTCCATGTATACAACATTGAAAGGTGTACTACAAACTTTCGTTTGTGATTACTAATGTTCGTTTGTGTCTCTACACATTTCAAGGGGGTCATTTAATGATAGTAATCAAACACTTTCTTGGTACGTAATCCGGTGCGGCTTGTAATCCGGTGCGGCTGATTCTAGGACAAAAATTGGGTGAAAATTGGGGGGTGCGGCTTATATATATGGATGCGCCTTATAGTCCAGAAATTACGATGTATAGCTTAAAGTCGATACTAGTCTTTAATCCCCCGTTCTCCCCCCCCCCAGAACCACATGGAGGGTGTGCCGCCCCCCACCCCCCCAGAGCGCACCAGCAGCCTGAGCCCGGCAAAGAAGCGGCCTGAGCACCTGGGCGACATACCGGACCTGGATGACAGTACGGACACGGACGACATTGAGCCTCCGCCGCTGCCCCCCAAACTGAGCCCCCTACAGAGGCAGGTGGCCGTGGAGGGGCTGGAGCGAGAGGACGACAAGAGCGAGGACGTAGATGTGGATGAGGAGATTGAGAAGTTGATTGACCGGGACGAGGACAAGGACAGGAAGGACAGCGATGATGAGGACAGTGACGATCAGTTCAAGTATGGCTGCTATCTAAATATTTTGTGTGGTTCTTTACTTGTTCTTTATATTCTCAAGTATGTTGTTGTTGTTGTGGCTATTCCCCGCCGTGAAGTTATTTATTCACTCTCATCGGCCAATTTCAGTCTTATGTACTTGTATTTCTGTCTGAGCTGATTGGGGGGGTCCATAAGATGAACGTACCTACCTCTCCAATCAACAATCCACAGCATTTTCTCAAGTATTAGATATCTTCCACAAGTTTCATTTGTCAGACTTGCAGAATATGATGGTGATATTGGCTCTAGAGTGTTTTGAGTTTATCGTACTGCTGGGAAACATTTGAATGCTGTCTCTGATTATTATCATTACTATTTTCGTTATGCCATTAGTAGATTAGTGTGTAGTTTGTGAGTGTGTGTGTGTGTGTGCATAATATGAATATGTTAATAACACATAACAGTGTGTTTGATCTTTTTTTTTTTTAGATAATATGTGGTTTCATGTTCAGCCTGCAGGTGAAATTGACATTTTTTGGGGTATTTTTAAACTGATTTTAATGTTCAAATGTAAAGTGTTTTGTAACACTGTTTATTTTTATGGAAAACACTAAAATAAAGTTATTATTGTAATTAGTTGTTGTGTAGCTGTGAAGCTGACACAAACTTCCATCTTGCAACCCTCCAGGGCAGCAGAGCTTCGGCACAGAATCCGCCAGGATCGCAAGAAGGGTACGCTGGAGAGGATTGCAGCCATGAAGGAGCGGCAGCGCAAGAGCGAGCGTTACCGCCACTACAGGCCCTACTTCAAGCCCACGGTGTACTTTGGTCTGGCCGTCCTGGTGGGGATCGCGGGTGTGGTAGTCTATAAATATCTTGTCTAGATTGTTGGTGGTCATTTCCTCAGACCCTTGGACCATCAAGTGTGTGCCTTTGGCGTGCTGCGTGTTTAATGTGTGTGTAGTATGCGTGTTTGTCGTGTGGTGACACATTAATTGGTATTCAGAAACTATGGAGATTTTTTCACTATAACTGCTTCATGATATAGGTTATGGTCCTTTCATGAAGTGTGTCTGAGAACAAAGATAGTTGTATAAACCACATAATATGAGTAATCTTATGCTTATGATAAGCTTCTTGCTTACTATTGTTGTTACCTAGGGCTGCTGGAGTCTAGGAGTAGGAGACTTTTCATTGAAGAGCTTTGCATACAAAGGCAGTGTCTTTTGCATAAATGGCCATAAATTGAGCAATGGACCCGTTCACAAAATATCACGTGACCAAAACATCTCACAACCACATGACCACTGGTGTGTAGGCACAAAAAGTCACCAATTTCCCTGTTCTTGTTCATTGTTGTTACAAAAGCAAAGGATCACATGGTATCACATGGTATCTTGTGAACGGGTCAATTATGTGACTTTTCTACTACCAAAGGGATAGTTCACAATTTTCATCCATCCTGTTTAAAAATAAATAAATTTGTACAGGCTTTTTCTTTCTGTAACTTATGACTCAAATGGCGTTGGCTTCCACAAAGAGGTGATCACCTTGATGTACGGTTGTGTAGGTTGTGTAGTGTGTATGTTAATGTGTATCTTGATGTGTATGCGTGTACTTGTGTTTGTATCTGTGTGGTTAGTATGTTGATGTGAATGTGTGTGCTTGTGTTTTTTTTTATCTTTGTAGTGTGTATGAAGGCTATATCTTTGTGTGTGTCTCATTCTGAAACTTGTTGCCTTGTGTAGGATGGCTGTTATCTTTTCTCTCTAGCTTCGACTCATTCAACACACTCGTACTTGTACAGTGTGTTTAATGACTTTAGAAGACTAAGACTTATTAAGCACACTTGTATGTTTATTGACAAAGACTAAGACTCATTAAGCACACTTGTATGTTTATTGACAAAGATTCATTAAGCACACTCAAGTGTCTGTGCCGAGTTTTTGCCTGTGAAAGGTTTTGTAGTTTGGAAGCTGCACTCTTCTGTATATTGGGTTTTTCAACCTTTGACCTTCATAAAGGCCAGCATTTGTTGTCACTGTGTTTTGAACTCCTCTGCTCTTGTTACCCCCCATGATTCTGTGTACAGTCTTTGATGCCTTGATATACAGCTTGTGCCACACAGAGTCCTGCGACTGTTGTTGGACGACACTGGATTCTCTATACTTAGATCTTATCTCAATCTCGTCTTCTTCACGTCTTGTTGAAGTTCTCAATTGGTGTTTTTGTCTGTTTGATTGTGAACCTGTTTGTGTTCCTGATCTTTGTACCTCTGGAAGTGAGGCACGTTGACTGCAATTTAGGATTGGCGAAAAGCTAAATAATCGCAAACATGTCAATGAGTAATAAATGAAATATTGATTTCTTGTAGAGTAAGTGAAGTTGTGTATAGAGTGTTGTGAAACTTGCGTTGAATACAACCAAGGGCTTCAAAATGGACATGTTCAATATCCCTGGACTTTTATAGTATGCTAACAAAACAAAACATTCTCTTTCACTAACCCAAACATTTCCACTGATGGGGCCCCAGTAATTGTGTAGTATTGTTCTTCTATTTTCATCCTTTTCATTAACAGGGGAGTCTGGTTAGGGGTCCAGAAAGTATGGCGGCTTAAGCCAGAAAATGGAGCAATGTAAGAGTTTAGCTTGTTGCCCTCTTTTTGACTTTGGGAACATCAGAGCTCTATAGGGTTTATTTGAGAGATCAGAGCAGCAGTTGTCAAGGAATTTTGATTCCTTTTTTCTCCATCCTTAGTGCTACTATGAATTCCTCATAATCAGAATGGAATGTGGTGGAGTGTTTAGATACTAAGACGGAACAAAATATATGTTGTTTTTTTGTTCCTCCATGTTCCACTACTCTTGTTGATACATCTTTTATACCGATTGAAATGTATCATGTACGCATGGTTAAAGACTTCTGGACATATTTGTTTGTTGTTTTTTTTTCTTCTAAAAGACATATCAAAATCATATGTAAATGTACCATGGGATCATTTTATCCATGTTGTCATCTATCATATTGTTTTGTGTTGTCATACTGTAACTTCGACTTGAATTATGCATGCCATAACAACAACAACATCAACAAAGATAGATTATGTTCATATATTATTATCCTTTACATAGCTCAATACATGTACATTTAAACTATTTATCACAGGACAGTACTACAACTACAGATTCAGAGGAAGTGTATCGTGTTACCAGATCGATCCAATGTGCACACGGAATGCAGAAATTTGATCAAATCAAATGTTTGTTTCGTAAAGATGTCACAGTATATATATTTTTATATTCTCCTCACTCACACCTGGAGCTACTGTTGTTGCAAACTCTTGTATGTTGTTTATTTTCATTATACTCAGTGTCCTGGCATAACGGAACTGACACAATACTGATTGGTAACGACATCCCTGTATATCATATCATCTCCATAATAATGCTACCACAACCTCTGTCTCTTCTCCTCTGTCTCTCCATCAAGACATTAACCTCGCTTCTTTTTTGGTAAACAAAAAAAAGGAGAAGAAAGATTTATCAATTTCATTCACAAAAGATAACCTATCATTTAGGGAACATGTCTTTTGATATTGAGACGTTTTTTGTTCATGATTTGTTTCAAATTATACTTTGCACCATGCATTGACAGGGCATCCTTATTCATAGCGTTAACAGAAGTGTTGCATATGTTTTCAAATAAGTCAAAGATGAGCAGCAACGAACGCTTCAGGCACTAACCAGAAACAACTGATAGTATAGTAAGAGCATGGAAGACTACTATTACTTTATTACTATTATTATTCCTAACTACATATACAGACAAGGCACATCTCTTACTCATTGTCTCACATGTTTGGACCTTCATCTTTGTATTTGAAGTAAAGTCCTTTCTATAGTGTGCTGCCAGCTTGCTGTAGAGCGAGAAGATGCTTTATACAGATCGTCCATTTTTAGTGGGAGTTTGAAAGCTCACGGTATTTGGATTTCCCTTCATTTGTGTGTGTTTTTTTACCTTAGATATGGTGGTCACCTTGTGTTACTTTTGTTGTTGTTATACTTTGTTACTATTGTTATATATATTGTTGTTACTGCTGTTCTCACTCAGAGATTGTTTTGATCCAAGTATTTCTACATTGTGTCCATGTCATGAGGTGGTCTGTCAATACTACTGGAGTTTGTTCCGTGAGATGGCAGAACAGTTTACACTTTTAACACATTTGGTTTCAAATGGGGCACCCCATGTTTAAATCCCGTTGCTGGCATTCTGGACATGGGTCGTTGTACAGTTTTTATCTGTCTACCCCCACCTATCGGAGACAGACATTAAAACGAAGTTTCCACCTCTTATCTAATCTAATTGTGCCGCATAGGGTGTAAAACTCAATTAAAGATTAAAAGACAGATATCCTCAGCTGTGACAGCAGCTTAATCTTAGTGTGAAATGGACAACCAGTCTCTTGGGAGCATTTTGAATGAACAACTTTTTGTCTGTGGTGAAGCTTTCTTCAGCAGTATTGGATTCTACCTAAAGAATTGTATTTTGATGAATATGACATGATTATATATGTGAGGAGAGAGTGGCGTAGGGAGAGAAGTAGTCTGTACCAAAAATGATGAGAAGAAAAAAGCAAACCTGCTCTGTTTTATAGCAAGGAGAGTGATTTAATATACATGTTTGAACAGAATCTGTTCAGTGCAATGAAAGAAAAAGAAAGTGCAGTTTTTTGTCAGGTTTTGTTTTCATTTCCAAGTCTCAACTTATTATTGTTAATTCCTGCCAGCTTGGAATGAGTATCTGCACCCAAAGAGATCATTGTACTGTGAAGTAGAGGTATCTTGGTCTTGTAGAGATTGAATGCGTTTTCTTATCTCAGCCAATTCATCAATTTCTGTGAGTTTGCCAGATTACAAGTTCCAGTTCCTGCACTTAAAGAAATGATTGTGCTGGGAGAGATGTTTGGGTCTTGTAGTATAGATTGACTGTGTATTCTTTTCTCAACTTATTTGTCTCAGGGTACTACAGCACCGGCTTTGTCTCCTCATTGAATATTTTAAGCGTGTACTGGACTTTTGTAAATCACTATATGTCAAACCGTTTCTTTAAATGATTTGAATGTTCATTGAAAGATGTCAGTAACTCTTTCACTCCCCTCACAGTTAGACAGGTCTTACAGTGCAGGGGTGACAGTTTTCCGGCTCAAGCCAGAGGCTCCGGCTTTCTTTAATCGCCCGCTTTTGGCTGCCCGAGTTAAGTGGTGTAATAATAAAAGAGTGTTTATGGAGAGCTGCATCGCGCATTGTTTCTTCAGGCTTTTCGAATAGGTGGGTCTGTATTTCATGCTTTTTCTAAGGTAGCAACTTTCACCCCTGCGACAGTGCATAATGCAACAACAGCCCACAATGTCAATCAGTACCTTAAGCACCAGTAATTTCATTCTTTTTCGTCAGTTTCGTAACCCGGTAGGTAAATGTGCCTATGGTCCAGAACGTATTGGGGCCTGAGCTGGAAAAAGTATCTTAGAGGAGTGAAAGAGTACTGTGAAAGGTCAAAGGATTTCCTGCATCATTATCATTAAGGTAGAGAGCCGTTCAAAGTCCTGTAGAATTTTTGATTAGTTTTGTGAAAGTATATTGGTAGTTAGTTTCATGGAATGTCTGGTAATAGGTTCATCATTAGCTCATTCTTTGTGTAGCACTTCGTTTATACACATTTTTTCGTTAAAAGTGTACGTTTTTGATGGAAGAACATTATGTACAATGTCTTTATATTTTCAAATGACAGGCATAAGACCAGGTGAAAAGTTTCTTTTCAATTGTTTTGTCTTGAAAATTAAAATCATTCATTGGTTGATTAGTTAATGACTATTCTATCCATTATTGATATAAAATCCATTGTTTCAATGATGTAATGGACAAAAGAAGTCCTATCCTTGTTTCTGTTACCATATTCAGAAAGCCATCGCACAAAATGCATGCAATTTGCAATTCCACTGATACGATGTTTTGGTTCCATTGCTTTATATCCCCATTCCTATTTCCCCTTTATGTTTACAAATACCATAAATCCATCTGTTCCCTTAGATTAGTGTTGTAAGTAGTTTAAACATTGGCTAAATACCCACTTCCCAGTCATATTCAGAACACAATGTCAATGTCTGATATTTCTCATTCAATTGACTTTTTACTTGAAAGAGAAAAAAAAAGTATTGACTCGCCATGGACATGTTTTGCTTTCTTCATTAACCGAAACATTGTGCAATCATACAATAATCATACATGTGTTTATCACTGGAGAAGGAAAATCATCCCACAGGGCCAAGCGGGGGGCAACCTAGGTTCAAATCCCTCTGGAGGCATTCAGACATGGGTTGTGTGTGAGCAGTCCTGTCCTGTCGGGAGTCAGGGCGTTAAATCGTAGGTTCCACCTCTTATATCATTGTATAAATAACAGGAGAGGTTAATTCCAAAAACAACTTGTTGGCTTAGGCTCTTATATAATATCATATAATTGTGTTGCTAGAGGCGTAAAACTCAAGCTAAATTTTGTTTAAAGAAGAGTACAAGGACAAAGTAGATAGATGAATGTGTTGTTAATGGAATGTTGGTGTGTACAGAAGCTACAAAGCATACTTGTTTGTGTGATGAACCAGTTACTAACTAGAGACTCTTGTCAGGTGTAAACGCAGTGAAATCAACTCACAATCACCTTCATGCCAATGTGAATTTGCAAAAGTAAAAACACAGTAGAGTAGATAACAACATGGGGTTGTTGACATTTGCTTCATAATTTCCATACAACAGATTTTGTGTTTTAAGTTTAAACTGTGTTCCACTGAGTTTGGACTCATTGTCAAACTCAAAACATAAACACAGTACAGTAAAAGACAATATGGGGTGGTTGAATTGTTTGACTAACATTCACTAAACATTTTGTTAATTTGTTGGTTAAGTTGTGCCTGCCAATGGCCCCCACCCCTTTCCTCAAAATACCTGTACCTAGACATAAAGCTCACTTGAAATCTCCCACTGTATCTGAGTTCTGGTCTTCCTTGCCCAGTTGTATCTGAGCACAAGTTAAACAGTTTACATAGTAAAAAAATAGATACCTGTAAGCTGCAGCTGTATCCTTGTTTTACTGTACTGTTTATTTGCTTGATATATTTGTAACTCACACTGCGCTCAAGTCTGAGCTTGTTAAACGTTGTTTGAGTCATTGTGGAATTGTGGTTTGAATAATAAGCTTTATTTTTTTCTTTCATTGTTTATGTTAATGTTGTTATACAATTGTTGTTGTTTTTCTCTGATTTCCCTTGCACATAGACTCTTTCTTTGAAATTGTTTTTTTCTGTGGATTTTTTTGCACATGTGTGGTCTTTGTTTTACTTTTTATTTTTCGCCCAGTGAAATCACAAAATGTATTCTGTTGCTGAAGTTTGTTTACTTGAAGTATGTGATGGTTTGATGTGTGCTGTAAAGCGCTTTGAGCTTCTGTAGAAAAACTGCAGATTTTTTTTATTAGAAAACTTTCTCAGAAAATGTACCATACATTTTCATATGATGCATGAGTTTGTATAACAATGATTAATGAATTCTATCCAAATTGGGGAACTACGATATGAGAAAGGCCAGAAATGAAAGAAAAGAAAGCGATTTGGTGTGTTTTTTATTGTTGTTGTTGAATGAGCAACTGAATGAAGGAATAAGATGAACTAATGAAGTGCCAGTTCTTTGAAGAGCTTCCTCTCTGTTCTCTTCTCAGGTCTGTCAGTATTATTATTATTATCATCATCGCAGCTCTGTTGTGTCTTCTTCCTTGCCTCTCAACAATACAGAGGAAGTTTATATATCACTTTGTCCGGTCTTGTTGTGCCGTAGAGTGATGGCGTTTTCAGCTCCATAATCCACTCTTCGTCTTATTATTATTATAGCAGCTGTGTATTTGTCATGTATCATGATGTACTGACAACATATTTTTGGTGTTTGAACCGATGATGATGCTTCCAGTGGTCAGAGCAGGCTCGAGCCAGTCTTCTGTCCCCACATAGAATGGTCGGATCTATCACATAGTATACATGGGTGGTCAATTTGTAACGTCTCTTTTCCATGAACTACATGTATACGGTTGTTTAGTGTGTGTGTTTTTTTATGACTATTTTCAGTTCGTTTCTTCTTTTCTTGCCTTTTTTCATGTTTTCACTTGTTTGTTTGCCTCTTGGTTTGTTTTTTTTTCCAATTGGTTTTCATAAAAGCTCCATGTTTGATTTAAAAAAACACCATTTTCCCTTAAAAAAAACAAATGGTTTCTTTTTTTTGGTTTCCTAATCCTGCTCATTCATTCCTTTTTTTCTCTCTCTCTCTCTCTCTCTCTCTCTCTCTCTCTCTCTCTCTCTCTCTCTCTCTCTCTCTCTCTCTCTC
>JAUELK010227864.1:0-17500 GCA_031471215.1 Gastropteron pacificum | reverse complement strand
CTATAAATAATTTCTCTTATACCAACTTTTTATCTCTCCATTCCGCTATAATAATATCGACATGTTACATGATTTAGATTGTCTTTTCTCATCCTAATTTACGTCACATTTTGATCACGATTGTTTGGAATTTTTAGACCTCTGTTTGCCATAAGTGTAAACAGTGAAACACTTGTCTATTTCTTGCTTGTTTCATGTCATGTGATATTAGTAACATTAGTACATGTACAGCTAAAGTGACATCAGAGCACACTTTGTACAGTTTTGCCATCTTCCATTCCTCCCCCCAGTAAGAAGAGGGGACTGGTGAAAGATGGCCGGACTCCATCTGTGTTGGAACAGTTTGGCTATCTGTGCCACCAGCCTCAGCAGAAGATGGCCATTGTCAGACAGGGAGCAAAGGCCAACATTGGCAGATCCCTGTACAATAGATTGGGTAGGTCATGTAGTTCATACATGTAATACTTTTTTTCCTGTTGATTGTTTACTTTTTCTTTAAATTAAAAAGAGTGTCTGTGTACATTGGGAAGGAATATTGTTAGATTGTGCTGGCACGATGTTAGGCACTACTGATATGCCTCACAGGTGGTTGAGATGGCTCTTAAATTAAATGAATCAAGTCTGTTAATGTCAATGTACAATACATCTGTGTACCCATGCGAAAACAGAGTCAAAGCTGGAGTCATGAGTGTTTTATCGATATGTGCGGTATCAATTCAAAGACTGCTTTGTACACAGCATTTATTTTGTCAGTCGGGGTCTTGTGACTGCATTGTACAATTACATAAACAAGGGATCAGTTTTTTTAAAGCCCCTCTAGTCCCACGTTGCAGAACTAGGCTCTGTAGATCTCATAGTCTTAGACCACTTTAAGAGTGAAAAACTTTTAGTGACTAATGGAAACAACAACAACAGCAGCAATGTAGCAAACATGTCACGTCATCACCTGTTATGTATTCCACAGCCAAGAATGAGACTGGTGTGCTCCTCAACAGATACTTTGACGTAGAAGTCAGACTTGCCTTGCCTAAAGGGTCTAAAGAAACAATAGAGATTTTTGTGTTCAAGGTAAAGCAAAGATACATGCCTCAGTGGGCAACAAATATCACAGATCTGCCGTGAAAGTTACCAAGAAAATGCTTTTAACTTACAATAATTTGGTAATGTTTTGTTGTAGCCTAATTAAAAAAGGATTTTTGTTTTATGAAACTTTATGGAATTCAGAGATAGACCATAATTAGTAAAACTTCTTGAAAGCCTCCAAATGCAGATAGAGTATAGCATGTATTGGTGGAATACATGTTGAACGTATTCACTTGTCTCAAAAGAAGATGTATACATGTATATTAAAGTGTAGTCCTTTTTTGCAAAGTCTACAAAAATCTTCCAATTAATGTCACAATCTGGAAACATGAGAGGATTGATGCAAATGTTTAAACACACACAGACTCTATCAGTCTTATTTCAAAGGAGATGTGAAACTTTGCATCCATGTGATACATTTATCAGTCTATTTCAAAGGACATATGAAATGTTGCATCTACATTCCAAACACCAACAAGAGCCCTCAGATCATGTGCCCTCCTTTTATTTAAAAAAACAACCTCAAAACACTTTAGTGAAATATCATTTTCTCTATGCCATGCTAACATAACTTAGAATCATCACCCCCCCCCCCCTTTTTTTTAAAATACATTTTTTAAAAGAACAGTTTTAAGAACATCTACTTTAGTGATTGTTGTCAATTGTTATTTTTAACTTTTGTATTCTCTATGATTGATCATGTTTATCTTGCACTTGTGATTGTATCTGTGTGTTTTTTAAAATTGTAAAGCGCCTGGAGCTTTTTGGATAGGCGCTATATAGATAGACTTCATCATTTATTATTAATATTACTATACAATGTGTTTTCAGTATTTCCTTGGGAAATGCAAATCCTTACCTGTCTCAGACATCAGTGGATGTACCTTGGATCCAACACCCAACTTTGATTCTCACATCAGCAGTGTTCCCCCAAGGCTAGATGAGCAATTGTTCAACCAGTGTATCAAAGGCCACGTAAGCATATCACTGAATTTACAAATATTTTCTTTCCTATGATATAGAAACCTTGTATCTTTTTCTAAGACGGTGATAAATAGAGTCATTTTGTTCAAATTATTCCTTTTGAACTGAATATTTTCGTTTTACACTCTGATCTCATTTTCAAGAGCAGCCTCTTGTATGCAAACAATTATCGATAGAGAAATGATCTCAAAGGATTTTTTAGAGCTCAGACAACAGCACAACATCACATTTCTGTTTCATTGTCTCCACAGATTTTCCTCTATGAGTACTCTGATGATGAGTGTGTGCCAACCAACTACCCACGACAATGTCTTCCATACGCTGTGATCAAGCTCAAGTACAAAGAGCTGCCACCTAAGCCTCCTGATCCTAGGCCTATGCCCAAACCAGTGATTTCAGCCCAAACCACCCCCACCTCTACCCCTTCCAGCTCTGACACAGACCTACACAGCAACAAAGCTTATCCAGTTTCAAACTCAAACACTCCTTTTGTAAATAATACCTCTTCACAAGCTAAACCAAACCTTACCAAGTCTGATCTTGTAAAGAAGAATGAAAAAATAGAAAAGAAGGAACAGTCTGCCCACCAAAGCAGTAGAAAATCCAAGCTAGACTCTAACACAAAACACAGAAAGAGTAAAAGTCCTCATGCAAGATTTTCTGATGATGAAGAAGAGGAAGCTCCTCAGTCAGAACTAAAACAGTGTGAAAAGGTAGACCATGGACAATACAGTGAGCGTATCGCTAGTTCTAAAACAGCCCTGCTGGAAAAACAAAACAACAAGTTACAAGAAGCCTTAAAGCTGCTTCCCATTTCTGTAGATTCTTGTGTCTCTAAACAAGCAACAAACACATGCTCTGTACTTCCCACTTCTTCTACTGACCATTCCACAAGATCGAAAATGACCCAGGCAAAAGGTCCTTCATTCAATGCTGGTGTTCGACGAAACACCATGAATGATGGAAACCTTGAGAGCAGCATCACCCCTATCCCAGTTGATCCAAGACTAGCCAGATCACTTTCGGCAAACTCCAATGGGGCTTGTCGAGATCCAAGGCTTCTAAAGGAGAAGCACAAAGCCACCAGCATAAGTCAAGAAGGAAATGTCACCAATCCTCAACAGTCATCAGCAGCATGTCCCGGTGGAGGGGCACTTCACACACCAGGCATTGCCGACAGGGCTCACAGTCACAAAGCAAGCATTCAGGACAAAGCTCACAGTGTGCCTAAAACAGGGACCAAAACAATAATTAAATATGCTGAGTACCTGTTGAAAAATGAAGGAAAATGCAACACCAGGGATAAGAACGGTAGCGATAGAGAGAGCAGTTCTGAAAGATCAAGAGAGGGAAGCAGCATTTCACCAGAGAAGCCTACAAATCATCAGTCCAAGAAGATTGCTGAGCCTTTGAGTAAAACCAAATCAATGCCATCTCAGCCACGCCAGGAACCATCCAAACCTCAGTCAATCTTGAAGAAAAGAAAGTCAGTTGAAGAAGTGCCTGGACCATCATCGGACTTTTTCCAGTCTTCAGTGATGAAGAGATATGACCATCTGGATGCCTTCCAGTCCCCTGTGTCATCTAGTAGAGCATGTTCGGATGCCATGACCGTCCGTCAACAGTCTCAGCCTCTCACTTCAGACAAACCATTACATACCCGCCCGGCAATTGGTGGTAAGAAAAGATTCATGCCATTACCTAAGTTTAATGCTGATGGATCTGTCAGCAACGTTCTCCGTGGCAGAGTTGCTGGGGAAATCAGAGAGATTGCACTAGAACCTTTGCCTAAGAAGAAAGAAGCTGAAAAAGATTGTGAAAATGTCTCAAGGAATCAGAAAGGGCAGGTAAATATGAAAGATTCTTCTATGTCTTTGAAAGCAAATCAGGACGCTCAACCCAGAAGGCCAACTTCTGCAAAGTCTAAGGTGTTGGAGGGATTTGATCCAAAGTCTCATGCAGTCGCTGTATCAACTTATACCCCAAAAGCAAAGGGAAGGGATGAAGGTACAAAGAGAAAAAAGAATTCTTCAGATCAACATGAGCCAAAGAAGAATGACAATTGTGAATCTCTCGATGGGCAAGAACACAAGAATACCAAGAGAGCTCAGAGAGATAAATCTTCCAATGTACAGACAAACAAGACAACAAAAGAGAAAGAAAAGCAGGTGTCTCTACCATCAGAGGAAGACATTCCAAAAGAGAAGGGGAAAGGCAGAAGAGGCTCATCGGCCAATTCAATGCCAAGTATGTTCCATGTACAGGCCTTCCAAAAGGCTCTGGCAGGAGGTCTCAAACATCTGAATATGGTACAGAACTCTGACACAGTGTCTTCTTCCACTCAAGACTCAAGGGAGAAACAAGGTTCAATAGAAACAAGATCAGTAGCCCAGACAAACTCTTCCCAGGAAGTCCATCAAACACGGAGAAACAAGTCTGGAGGAAATAAACAAGAGCACAGTGCCCCACTACATGTAGATGGGTCGGTCATGAGCTCAAAGTGTGAGGAAAATCTGAGCAGTGGGTCATGGTTGAATCCTGGACTGTTTGAGAATGTGAACTTGGAGGGTTTCTCTAGTCACATTCCTTCTCATGTTGCACAGAATACAAGGGAAAAGCAGCAAGGTAGTTCAGAAGAAGAGGGACATTTACCCCACCTAGCCACAGGCTTAGCACGTCAACGTCTAGCCAGCCTGGACTCTGAGGAAGAAGAAAATGTAAGCCCTCTTTTCCAACTGAGCCAGACTTCTGCGACCAACACATCTTACCTTGGAAACACTGACAGAGATGTACATGGTCAAAGAGCAGAATCTTCTATGGGGGAAGATTTAGAACAATTGGACTTTATTGGAAGAATGTCTCCTGGAGGGGAATTGTCCGATAATGAATCAGAATTTCTGGGACGACCCTCAAGTAAAATGGTTGTGACTCCTCCCCCTCTGCCCCTGATCCCCTATCTCACCTCAGACTTTGATGACCAAGACAAGGTGTCCTCTAGTGAACAGCCCATGCAGGGAAGCTGCCGTGAGGAAGGTCCTCAGCACAATAATACTACCAAAGTAATGGAAATGTGTACAAAGAGTAACACAGAAAATCCTCTTGCTTGCACTGGAAGTGGGGATAGAACTTTGACAGCGAAACCTACAATGTCTGATCCCTATGCACGGTCCGTGTCAAATAGGAAAGATCTGAAATCAGAGAAATCGAATCAAAAATCCACCAACACTAGAAACATTGAAAGTTCAGTACTTCAAGAGAACTCAACAAGTGCTTGTAACATTAAATCATTGTCCAAACCGTCACTTGTATCTGATGATAATACCATGCCATCAAAGTCCGGAGGTGGTTTTGTCAGCTCTGATTGGAAAATGATCCTAGGAAAGAAGCAATCAGATGTGCCAGAGACAATAGTGCCACAACACTCTATTGAACAAGAAATCAGTACCCAGTCATCTCAAATGTATGGTGGAACTCAAGGTACAAGAAGACAAAAGGTAAAAGGGCTTACAGGAAAGAAACATGCTGTGATTGGCCCTAAGTGTTTCAAGGAAGCTTTCATCATAAAACAAAAGAAGATTTCCAAACAGAGTTCATCAACCAGACCACCCTCTGTTGATGAGACACAACAATGTGAAAGGGAAAGGGCTCATCAGGGACAAAACCAATCTGCATCTATGCCTTCAGCAATCAGCACAACATGTGATGTTCAGTCAAGCATGTCAATGAGTAAGCAAATATCAAGCAGTTCAGAAAAGACATCTATTGCAGGGGAACACTTTGCTCAAGAGCCAACATCGGATTGGAATGGCCAAGAAAAGTCGTCTGTCCCAGAGGAGCCCTTTCCTAGTGGGACTCCACCTGAAGCTTATGGACCATTTGTTGTGACCGTACAGACAGGACTGTTAGCTCCAGGGCAGATCAAGAGTGAGCCTGGAATTGTAGGACCGGAATCGTGTGGGAGTGGTGGACCAGGAGAGTCTGTTGTGGTCAAGTCGGAGCCCTGTGAGTCCAGTGCGGTGCTCACCCTGGCTGACGTGGGACTGGACTCTTTCTTCTCTGCCTTGTGTGACCTACGCTTCCAGCCCGAGACTGTCCTGGTGGACGTCACACAGGTCAGTCTTTCACACATAGTGTATGGTTTCATATACGTGTGCTACTTTTCTATGTCCTCATACCTGAGTGTTGTTCTCTGTTATCATATTCCTGTATGTTTTTTATTCCTCTCCTAGTAATCGAAGCACAAGTGACTCTTTCACATGTATTTTGTGTGTATCTCTGTCCTTGTTTCTCCTGGGAGTTGAAAGTACCCCAAAGCCATAACTATTTATATCAGTGTAGTTGACTTACTAACTTTTAACCTTGATAGATTTTAGTGAGCCTTTTACACATTTATGCCATAGGATTGTATTTCTCTGTTTTTTAAATTTCTTTAGTAAATATATGCATGTTTCTCTTTGTAGACTCCAAACAATTGAGTCTTATATGCCTGTATGGACTATGCTCCAATGTTGATCTCACCATACTTCAATTACAATGTGGGGACTCCCAAGGGATATTTTATTTGTTTTGACAGTTTATTTAATCTGATTTTGTTTGTTCGTTTGCTCTTGATTATTATTGATACCCAGTACTTATTTTAATATGATTATTGCTAAACTGTTCATTGATGTGTTTCAGCCCATGGATAACAAGCAGTGTGAGGTGTGCCAGAGAGAACTGACCCACGACTTGGTCCAGTACTTACAACAAGGCAGTGGACAAACTGAAGGTGACACACAGCAGATTGTCCCATCTCCAGCCTATGATGAGGCACAGAGCTGTGAGACAGGCCATGCATCAGTGAACCCAGCGCAGTCTGTACCATCTAACTGTGTCACGCCAACCCCATTGAAGGACACAGAGCAGTGTGGGCAGCCTATGCCTTCCTCAAACTCTCTCAAAGATAAGTCAGTGTTTCCTGATTGCAACAGTGACAAAGTTTGTGAAGAAACGACAACAGAGGTGAAACAGTGTATCAAGGAAAGCCATCCTAAGACACAGCTCAAAGGAAGCCCTGAAAGAAGAAAGACTGATTCTTTCAGCGCTTCTGGTCAAAGCAAAGTGGTCACTAAGTTTCTCACAGTGACAGACAAAGAACACTTTGATCCAGACAGTGAGTGTCGAGTCATTGAAGAAATCAGAAGTGTCTTTCCTAATAAAAACTCTTCCAGTAAGCCACAAACAGTACAAAGCAACCAGTTGGCTTTCCAACAATGGCCACCAAAATCTACAAGTACAATATCATCATTTGTATCAAATCTTTTCAAGAAGTCTGAGTACAGAAATGTGCAAAGTGCCAACACAGGTTCTCAAAGATCTAATGTTAAAAATGAAACGAACAAGGAAGGTGTGAAGAGGGACAATGAAAATGTTTGTGTGGAGGAAGCTGAGAATGTCAACAAAGAGCTACCCTCCGTTTTACCCAAAGGCCACAGAGGGGAGAGGAAGGAGATGGCTGCTGATACAACATCAGATCTGTCTTCTCATTCAGTGGCATCAAATTCAAAATCTCTGCCAACAGCTAAGAAGACGTATGGAAAAGTTCCATTCCAGTTGTCCTCAGAAGTGAATGCATGCACTGATGAGGCTCCCAGGAAACATATTGAGAAAAACATATCTCCTATGTTAGAAACCAGGATTGTGAATAGTGGACAAATCTCCAGTCTCAGTGAGGGTTCACTTGATCTCTCTAAGACTTTGGTAAATGAAAACCTATCTTTGGTAGCTTCCAAAAGCACAAAGGATATTCCATCTTGCTCTGTTGTAAAAGACTCAAGTAATGAGGAGAGTTTGAGAAGAAAACTCGTAGAACAGAAACATCTTTCTAAACAAATACCGACTGTTCCTTTACAAAGATTGAAGGAAGATGAGATCTCCAATGTTTTTTCAAAGAAAACGGGTGATGACAAAATGTGCCACAACAAAATTAGTGAATGCATCAAAATCTCAGACAAGATCGTGAACAGTGGACAAATCTCCAGTCTCAGTGTGGGTTCACTTGATCTCTCTAAGACTTTGGTAAATGAAAACCTATCTTTGGTAGCTTCTAAAAGCTCAAAGGATATTCCATCTTGCTCTGTTGTAAAAGACTCAAGTAATGAGGAGAGTTTGACAAGAAAACTCGTAGAACAGAAAAATCTTTCTAAACAAATACTGACTGTTCCTTTACAAAGATTAAAGGAAGATGAGATCTCCAATGTTTTTTCAAAGAAAACGGGTGATGACAATATGTGCCGCAACAAAATTATTGAATGCATCAAAATCTCAGACACAGATACAAGTGATGATGATCTTCTAAGAGAGAATCTCTTAGAGAAAGACTTTTCTACAAAGGACACAAAGATTGGGAAGAAAGTGAAGATACTAAACTTCCATGAGAAGATGCAGAAGTTGAAAAAGATGATGTCACTACAGAAGATAACTGGTGACAAGACAAACTGTATTACAAAAACCATAGAACCAGAAACCTCTTCTTCCAATGCATTTGGTAAAGTCGCAGACCAAGACTCTGATGGACAAAGCATAATTCATTCAAGCAAGGATAGTATAGATCCATTGTTGAAAGACAAAACAGAATCATTGCCAACAAACATTACAAAAGGACAAATGGCCAAAGACAGAAATTCAGTCTCTGGAGATGATGGTAAAAAGCGTCCCAAACCTACAGTAATTCACAAAGTTGGAGTAAAAAAGAAGAAAACAGTCACACAGCAAGTGAATGAAGAAAGTGGAAAACATGGAGATGTTCGTTCAGACAGACCAGGAAATAAGACTACAGAGTCCACTGGTACTTCAACAACATGTAGATTTGATCTTAAGTCCATCAACAAGACTGTGACATCTTCTCCAACTATGGGACAAGAGGCACCCAAAGATTCCAGTATGGAAAAGGCACAAGCATGCTTGAATTCTAAGATTGCTGAGACGACTTCAACACTTTCCCAAATTCTTGACAAAGAGATACAGAGACTGAAAGGATTAGCTGCAAAACCTGCACAATCACTCCTGGTGGAAACTGATCCAAAGGTGAATGATTGTTCAGTGTCTTCTACAGACATAGTACAAGAAATGGAGAAGACTAATAACTCTGGTGTTCCAAAATCTGGGATGATGTCCCATGGACAAGAAGCAGAGAAGACTAGTAACTCAGTTGTTCCAAAATCTGGATCAATATCTCATGGACAAGAGATAAAGAAGTCTAAAATATGTGAAATTCCAAAACCCATGACAGTAGCTGGACAAGAGACTGATATTGATAAGACAAAGCTCCCAAATGTAGAAAAGACTCAAGCATCATCTTCAGAGACTGACCCAAATGTAGCTAAGAAGATTGCTCAGTCCACTTATGTTTGTGGACAAGGTGAAGAGAAGAATGAAGACTCTTTTTTGAACTGTGATATCACTTCATCAAAAGTCAATGTAAGGAAAGATGCATCTTCAACAAAGAAGACACTTCAAAAGCCTGGCAAGAAAGCAAAAGTGTTGGGAGTTTCCAGTACCCTTGTAAACCTTCAGTCCAAAACAAGTGTGATTGTGAAAACCACACAGGACAAAGGCAAACCTGAGAGTGCGATTGATTCAAGCGTAAAGTCTTTCCTTGATAAGGTGAAAAAGACTGGTGCTGCAAAGCAGAAAATTGAAAATGAATACAACATGTTTTACCAAGAGATTCAAGGCTTGTCAAGTGAGGCCAGCACAGACAATGCTAGTGTTACAGCAGGAGCTTCTACTACCACAAACACTACACAAAGTATTGCTCAAGAATGCCAAACTGGTGCACAGACTGGGCTGTATACTGGAAGTATCAAAGCTGTGGACTCAATGGCACCATCAAATAGTCAGAGCTCGGGTGAAGGAGAAAATGCACTGACACAGTCTGGTCTTTTGCTGTCTCGTGCAGAGGCCAGTCTGAATACAAAAGTGGATAGGTCCCAGGGTGAGACTGTACAGTGTACACATGATGATACCCAAACGTATCCAGAGGTGATGGGTGGTGAGTCTGGTGGTGTTTACTCTAAACCAAATGTGAGTTCATACAAAGAGAAGACAAGTGTCCCTAACACTACTGAACCAGAGCAGGAGAAGAGAATGGAAGGACAGGATTCAGTGTTTACTGACAATACAAGGATTGAAAGAAGTAGAGACAATGCCCATTGTCCTGAAGAAAGCTATAACCTTTCTGATAACACAGAAACATTGGGGTCAGATCAGAGCTGTGTCAATGTGCAATTGGGGTCAGATCAGAGCTGTGTCAATGTGCAACAAAGAAGACTTTGTGTTGATGAAGTCTCCAGTAGTCTCAGAGAACAAACAACTGTACCATCCATGTCTCCTCCTACACTGCCGTACAACACAGAACAACCATTTGGTGATGTGGACTATCGACAGTCCTTCCACAGAGATGTGATACAACCTGCCTCACAGTGCGCCACTTCTGGGGAAGGCCAAGACTGTTACTTCACCAGTGAGTTTGGCGATGTTGACATGAGACAAACTTCTGGCCATAGAGAGCACTATGGTCCCTTATCTCATAATATTCCATCAGAACATCAGAGGAGCTTATACCCAGAGTCTGTTCCCACTCACACTTACAACCAGTCTTCTCATCACCCCAGAGCACACTTGAATGAAGCCAGAGATTCTCAAAGAGATAGGTTTGCTTCACAAGGAGCCATCACTGAAAACGTTCTCTGTTCAGCAAGAGCCATGTCTGGTGAGCCTATGTCAGTACAACAACATACACAGAATTACATGTCTCACTCAGATTACTCTGTATCATCCAGTCAACAGTATCCCTATGGTGAAAAGTCTATGACTATGGCATATCAAGACATAGCACAGTATGATGAATCTGAAGAACCTTTCAACAGCAACGTCTGTTCAGGAACAGGTCCACCAGGTGCAGGGTATGGTGGACTCCCTGAGCCAGAGTCCACTTACTGGAGCCCTACGTCCACTGAACACCCAGCCAGGCCCCCGGCCAGCCATGACACAAAGTCCATCACCAGTACAGACTCCAAAGCAGAGACCTCCCGCACTGGGGACCGTTCTATCTTTGACTTACTACAAGGTGGCTTCAACTCTCCAAAGGTGTCGGAACTCAAGTCTTGCCTGGCCATCATCAACTCAAAGTCACCCCAGACTCACCCAAGTCCACATGACCCACACAAATCCCCCACCACATATTTTGGTCAGAGTAATGAACATGAGAACCAGCAAAGTTCCACACCAACATCAAATGAAATGCCTTTACAACAAGCACCAGTTTTCCCATCAGCTACTCAACTGACAACGCTGACGTTTGAGGGAATTTCCGAAGCCATCAAGAAGGCCACTGTTGCTCCACCAATGGTGCCTAAACCTGACCTGGTACTGGACAATGTTAAAGAAGCTCTGGAAACATTGAAGAAGATGAAAGCCTCTCTGCCCTGGCCTGACACTGGGTCGTTGAACAGTTCACAAACCAATTCACAATATCAGATTCAAGAGAAGAATCCAACTCTCATGCAAAACAAGGAACAGATAGAGAGATCTGTTATGCTGATAGACGGGAACCTGTCATCAACAGCAGCCATTGAGACAACCAGTAAATGGGACAAGTTGGAATCCTTGATTCAAGAAAATGAGTCTAAAATCTCAAGTAGTACTGATTTAGATGGCCAGATCATTCCAGAGTCAACTTCTAGTCATACTTTGCCAGATTCAGCTTCAGCATTCCTGATGAATGAACAAGTCTTTGAGGATCCCTGTCTTCTGGAGACATCATCAGCTTTAGGAACCAAAGAAGACAGACATTTGGCTTCGAGGCTTGGTGAGAATCCCATTAGGACAAGGAAAAGTCTGTCTTCAGCCTCAGACCACACAGACTTCACGGACGACACAAAGCATAACGAGTACGTCCACAGGATTGAGAGGAAAGTCCTACTTAAACTTAGCCAACTGAGACAAAACTCTAGAGAATTGGATACAAAATCTCCAACCCCAAATGTGGAAAAGAGCAGATGTGTATCTACCGAAAGAGAGAATTCAGACACTGTGAGTGAATCCACCAAATCAAGTGAAGACCCAAACAACTGGTTTGCTGACAAGCTGCACCCAGACAAGAAGACATCTGAGAGTGTGTCTAGGAAGAAGAGAGCCGTGAGCCCCAGACGCTGCCTGTACAGATCTCCCAGTGAGAGACACAGCTCCGCCTCCAGGGGATCAGAACACTCCAGGTCAAGATCAAAGTCTCCCAAAATGAGAAAGCTTGTCCCATCTAGGTCTGATTCTCTCACAGACACTCGCAAGGAAAAATGTGTTGTTGTAAAAATGAAGGCATCCTCCTCTCTGAAGGATAGAGAAGATAAACAAAAGAAACGAAAGAAGGACAAATCCCACAAATCTGGTTTGAAAGGAAACAAGTCTCTTTCTCCGGATAGAAAATATATAAACAAGAAGAGGACTAGGTCCAGATCAGCTGAGAGGACAGAGAGAGCTAATAGAAAATCAAATTCAGATGAGAAATCAAAGAGCAAAGAGCAGAAAGACGACAATGAAGTTCAACGTCAAGAAGATGATGAGGAGAAGGCTTTGAAGAAAGAAGAGACAACAAATAATGTCATAAGTCAGGTCCTGTCAAGTGTACCACTGAATGTGCTCTCCATGGCCAAGCAGAAACTGTTGGATCAGATCAACCTACTTCCAGAAAATCCTGAAACTGAAAGTGATATCATAGTTCTTGAAGATGGCAAAGATAATGACCAAGTCCAAGAGGCAACCAGTGAGAGTAGTATTATCACTGACAAAGACTGTGGTGAAGAATCATGTACCACCATTGAAGAAGAAGAAAACTGTAAGAATGAAGAGACAGCCAGTGTGGAGTGGCCAGCCCCTGTGATAGAGCTAGAGGATGGGGAGATCTCTGACTGCAGTATCATTGTGGTAGACACAGACTCACAGGAAAGGTTGAATAGGAAGAAAAAGAAGGAAGGGGCTCAGAAGAAAAATAACTCTTCACTAAAGAAAGCCAACCCTTGTAGCCAGACAACAAAAGTCACTCACGGCGATGTTTTAGAGATCAGCTCTGATAGTGATAACGACTATCCACTTTACTGGGACAGCAACAAGAGGCAGCAGTTCTACAAAAAGACTAATAACCCTTCAGGTGAAAGCAATGAAACTTCTGCCTTATCCCATCTGGAGCCTATCAGTGAAAGTGAGCAGAGTGACCTAGAAGACAAAGGACCTCGACGTGTTGTTGTCAGAAAATCAGCCTCTGCAACAGATGCCTCATCTAGCAGTAAAAGAATCTGTCAGATCAACTCAAAGAGTATCACTATCAAAATCTCTAACAATCCAAGCAATGAATCTGAACAAAACAGTCCAAGTCAGGCAAAAGGAGAGAGAATCTTGGAGGACCCACTGTACTCTAACAAGAGGAGTCTGCGTATTTCAGACAGGTCTAGTCCTTCCCCAAAGCGTTCTGTTTTAGTCAAAGACACTCATGAAAGCTCACATGTGAAAAGATCATCCATTGAGAAAGAAGGCTCATCCATGTCCACATCTAAGAGTTCTAAATCAAGTCAAGATGGAGGCATTAAAATTCAAACATCCAAAAGAAAGCCAAGTATTGTCACCAAAAGCAAATCATCTGAAGATCAATTCTCAATGCTGGAGGAGAGATGTTCCACTGGAGGGAGAAAGAAGAAGACACTGTCCAAGGACAGTCTTTCCCCTGAGACTCAACCTAAGAAGAAGATAAAGGTATCAAGTAGAGTGGATGTCTTAGGAGGTCCAGAAGAACAGGACAGGCATGGCAAGGGTTCACAAAGCACAAGTCCATCAACACCAAAAACACCATCAAAGATGACTTGCCAGCTAATTTGCAGGTCTGAAAGAAGACAGAGTTCCCCTTGCAGTAGCAGGGGTGTCAAGCCACACAAATCCACCCAGCGGCAGAGTCGCAGTCCACGCAGACACAGTCCAGGTAGAACTAGTAGGCTGGAAAGACGTAGTCCTCAAGCACGTCATAGCAACAGACATGATAGCCCACACAGGCACAGCCCCTGCAGGGATGACAGCCCTAGTAAGAAAAGCAGAAGTGACAGACCTCTCAAGAGAAGCGTCTATACACACATAGGGAACAACAGACATGGCAACCCAATCAGGTGTAATCCACACAGAAGTGGAAGCCCATACAAACGAAGTAGTCGCAGGAGTAGAAGTTCACCCAAGCAAGACAGTCCATGTCGATACAGCCCAATCAGTAGTCAAAGTCCACTGAGAAGTGTCAGCTCATACCCGTACAGTCCTCGAAGGAAGGCAAGTCCAAGCTCTCCAAGAAGTGGTAGTCCATACAGCTATCGTAGATCCAGGCGAAGCAGGACACCAAGCCCGAGAAAATATGGCAGCTATCGCAGAAGTCACAGTAGAACCCCTAGCCCAAAACAATATGGCAGCCACTCCAGGAGTCATAGTCATAGTCGCAGCCCAAAAAACTACAGGAGTAGAACCCCAAGCCCTAGGAAGTATGGCTTCGGCAGGAGTCGGAGCCGTACACCAAGAAGGTATAGCAGCTATCGCAGGAGTCGTAGCCCTAGCCCAAGAAGGTATGGCAGCTTCCATAGAAGTCAAAGTCGTGGTAGAGACAGTGTAAGTGGCAGCATGAGTCCACCAAGTTACCCTAGTCCAGTTGTTGGAGTTAGAGCACTGAGTAGGAGTTACAGCCCCGTCAGTCCTGGGAGGCTGGAAAGTTTTACTTCTCTTGCTCCAACTAGACAGCCAGAACTGGAAAACCTTGCACATGTCCAAAGTGTAGCTGGGCCTCTGAGTCCCAGTCTTCACATTGATGAACATGATGGCTCTCAAGTGACACATATCAATTACAACAGGAACCCAGAATGCATACAGCTCACTGCAACTGCATCAGAATTTAAGAATTCGAGATCTCAAAATTTGATTTCTATTGACACATCAGCAAGGTCTCAACGATCTACCACTGAAAATAGTGAAAGCTGTGCTCTTGAGAAATCACAAGATTTGTCCAGTATTTGTGGTAACGAGGGTGATCAAGATAAGTCTACTATGAAGAACGCTGCTACTGATGAGAACGAGAAGTTACCAGTGTCCATGGAGAAAAAAGAATGTACAACTCCTGCATCAAGTGTGACGAAAACCCCAGTAGTGAAACCTGCATGTACTCCACCAATCTTCCATACACCAGAGATCAAGCCATCCCCTGTGAGTGTGAGAAAGGCTCCCAGTGTGGGGACTCCAGGGTCCATCCTGTCGTACAGAGAGAGGACCCCCGGCAGTGGGGAGGAGGCGGACAAACCTGTCACCATCAGGAGATTGATAGCTTCCGTGTTTGGCCTCAACTATGACAACATCTGGCACATCTTTGACTACTCCACTGATAAGAGTCCAGAGTTCAACCTGACAGACCCGGAGGACTTCCATAACATGTTTCTTCCAAACCTCCTAGCAGATATTTGTAACCATTTGAAGATTGCTCCCATACAGATGAATACCGGAGACTTACAAATTGCTGCCAATTTTGGCAACCCTGCCATAGAGGTACGTCCAGAGGAATTCTCTGACAGCCAGATCCTTGAAGAAATCAATGTGATCAAGATGTGTCAGGAGTTACTGGAGCTACAGCAGACCAAGCGACTGCCTTCTCACTCTCTGTTTGTCCACAACCAGGAGAGCCTAGAGCAGGTTCTGACTGTGAGAGAGCAAGGCTTGGAGAAAGACCTGAAGACCACCTCCACCTGCATGGTGCACAGCAAGTATGTCAAGGGCAAGATCAGGGCCCTGAAAGCTGACCTGGAGGAAACAAAGCGGCAACATCAGGCTCTGCTGAAAACATTCTCTCACTTGGATCAGATGGAGCCACAGCATGCAGACAACAGGAGATTTGCTGGGCAGCCTTTGCCCCAAGAACTGCAGACTGTGGTGTCTGGAGTGTCTTTCTCCCTGCCGGACTCGCCTATGGATGTCTCAATGGCCGCAGAAGTCAAGGATTCTCTAGAGCTGGCAGTTTGGGACATCTTACACCGCTACAAGTGTCTGAACCTGGGCAGTCCGCACCTGAGAGTCCCCACATCACTTCTCCTGAGGGAGGAGAGAACCTCCCTGTACTCTGGCAAATGTCTCCTGGTGCTCAACTCCACCATTCCTCCCCCAGCTTTTCAGCGATTGGCCAGATTGAGGCAGAACATTGACTTCTTGCAGGACAATAGCGGGCCCTCGGTACTCACAAAGAGAGCAAAGCTCTGTAAAGAGGTAACACATAATAGATACCTTTAAAAATGTGTTTATTATAGTGTATGCTTTTCAAGTAGAACAAACAGATAAAAGTCAAAGGTAAATTCTAAAGTTGTCCATAAGTCAAAAACAAAAATTGTGCTTCAAGTGGGAGTAAATACTATTTACCCACATACATTTGTACTATCACTATCATCATAGTTCAGTACAACTGGTTGGGTGGAATGAAGTTACCAGTCCTATTTTTAATACTTCTTTGTTTTCTGCATAGAAAATGCTTTTACTATGAGTATCAGAAAAAGAAGAAGAGTCATAAATGTTTCATGTTTTTCCCTTCCATTCTATTTAAGTCTGTATAAGAGTACTAGGTAGTACAGAGAAGATGTACCATACAGTGTTCAGGTTACAATACATTTTTTTCATTATAAAGCCTGCAGTCCAATGCAAAGTTGCCATGTACTGACTGTGCTCTGTGTTGTTGTTCCCAGAGGGAGATGTTGCTCATGAACCATTGTGGAGCGGTGGCTAACAAGAAGATCTGGGCCAAGTTGGCATCCTCACAGAAATCCTATACAGTGTGTTACGACTATCTGAGAGGCATCATAGGTTACAATGGGCTACAGAAACTGCCAGTGTTCAACTCTTCCTTCTCCTCTCTACTCTGGCACTATGAGACTATGGAGAGTGAGTCTATGTAAGTGTGCTCTTCTGCATGGTTGTTTTTTTTAAACATTTTTTATTGTTGGTATTGGTACCAGTAGTGTCTAAAAACAAAACAAAATCTGAATTTTGGCCAACTTGTCTTATGCCAAGTTGTATTGTCTCTCTTTTCTGTGCATGAGTGTGGGTGGGTGGGTGTATGGTATGTGTACGTGTGCCTGTGTGTGTGTTTCTTTTGTCATGTTTATTTCTTTGTAGGGGTCTAAGGTCATGAGACCAGTCGATATATGACGGATATGTTACTCAGGCAGTAGAGCCATTAGCGCTCTCCCTGAGTAGCAGCTTGTGAAGAGGGCGGCATTGAGCCATCAAATCCCCTGGCAAGTTCCCACTCTATATCGAAAGACCGTTGTGCGTGACTTAAAGTCACATCCTTCTAGAGGTGACCCCGTTAACCTGGACCTTGCGGCCCAGGAACAGAACA
>JAUELK010227754.1:0-18650 GCA_031471215.1 Gastropteron pacificum | reverse complement strand
CCCCCCCCCCCCCCCCCCCCCCCCCCCCCCCCCCCCCCCCCCCCCCCCCCAGAGCAATGCTGTTTGTTCTTGTTTTTTTCTAAATGTAAAATGGATATGTACAGCAATACTTTCTATTCACTAAAATGAATGATTAAACCATGAGAACAAAAATAAAATCTCAGTTTTCCAAATAATGATTGAATCAGGATGCAAGCATAACCATCTGAGACATCATGAAGACTTGTTGTATAACAAACATTATGATGACTTTTCATCATATATAATGCTTGATACATATGTTTTCATCTGATACTTGCAAATGGATGCTTATTTAAAACCTTGAAGAGAACTTCCCCTTACACTTACATCAATGTCTTTGCTCTTGTGGGAAGTAAGCTAAGGTAGGGACTACTGCACCAATATTAGTGTTGTTATATTTGTTCTTACTTTTCATTAAGAAGTGGCTGTGCCAGCCATTTCTTGAGCAGACGTGCACCAGGCTTGGTGAGTGTATTGTTCATCATCCAGAAGAGGGATCCCTTCTCCCCTCCATCATTCCCATTGGCAAAGATTTCCAGGTTCCTCAAGCAATTACCACTTAGCCGCATGTATTTGGACCTTGGAGAAAACTGGCTGAAGTTGCTGGTAACAAATGGAATGTAAAAACATAATTCATTAAAACGTGTCAAAGCAAAGAAGTTTTATAACAAATACTAATCCACATACATGTACACTTTGTATGTGCATTAAGACCTCACTTAACTTAGGCCAAAGAAGAGTTGAAAAGTGAATATTGCGGTGAGGAAAAAAGCTTTTTGTTAAAATTGGTCTTTGTCATACTTCAAGTAATACTTGAGTTTAAATAGTCCTTACAGCAGTAACATGTGATGACTGGTGAAAAATAAAACAAACGGGAACACAACAAAAGCATTGATATCAGAACATTATTTGTGTGTGTGAAAATCAATTGAAAACAAGAACATGTTCAGATATTATGCACTGTTGGAATCATGATCCTATTCCAACTTCAGGTCTAAGAATTAAAACTCCACAAACTCTCAATCCTTTCTGCTTTTGTTTTTAATAAACATTTTTTTTTTAAACACAATTAGAAAAAAATCTGCATTATGTCTCAATGAAATAAAAGTTGCGATATTAAGATTACCTTGTTTCCAATAAAATCTTGTCTAAAGAAAACTCTTTCAAAAACAGTATTGTGGCTGCTAAACAGCTGATGATGGACTTATCCAAAGCAAGAACAGCTTGAACACCTGCAAATGACAAAAGTGTGATTCTTAGAGTTTTAGCAACATCTTTATTGATAAGAATACCATAACAATAGATAAAGTCAACACAAAGTAAGATGAAACTTTGTAAAAAAGACAATATTTTGTAAAAGACAACACAACACAAGATGAAAAAAAATAATTAAAAACACAAAACAAGATAATATTCTTCAGCTTATTATTATGCATGTTATTAGGGTTTGGGTTTTTTTTTTTAACCACTTTGTGTACTGTCTTCCTTAAATAGGTTTGACAAAAATTATTTTCTAGCATCCACAACAACAACGTTTGCCTTCTCATGTGTGTCCATGTGGGAGATGGGATAAAATCAAACTATGTCCAATAAGACTTTCCAAATTTGTCAACAGCATTGAAACAATCAAACATAAACAAAGTAAAGCAACAAACCAAAGTAGGCCACCTACCTTCCGTATTCCTGTAGAACTCTGAGACTGTAGTGTGGGCCTGAGGGTGGGTGAACTCCTTCTCATTCAACTTTTCCACTCTGATTCTATCATTCTCTAGGGAACTGGGAATACAAGAATCATAATGCTCACTAATCATTAATCTTTTATCTGATAGGCAGTTCATTTTTTTAAAGCAAAAGCAAATATTAAATACTATAAGATAACAAGTTTTCAAGTAAATATTGTGCTATAAATGTATTCTTAAGACAACACTGCCTAAACAACAATCACACCAAATACAAACACAGAGCATTTCTGACTCAGTGGTCATAATACAAGGTTTCCAGATGTATGTGAAAAAGATACTTATATTTGTATGATAGATAGACAGCCACAGTTGACAGATCTATAGCTATATTGCAAAAAAAAATATTGTTGTTAATTTTCAATTTGAAAACAACACCAATCATGCTATAAAATACCTCTTAAAATGATGATGATTTTCTTACAGTGTGATACTGTTTCTAGCCTTGCAGCATATTGCACTACATAAATCCACATCGCACACCTCACAAATTGGTATAATTGACAATTTAATGTCAAAGAGTGCAGTAGGACAAACCTAAGAGCGGCAATTTCCGCCACAATCTTGTCCAGTGTAGTCGAGGCTGCTGTGGACATCAAGATCTCCACAGGGTGAAAGTGGCCCATGACAGTCTCCAGCTCGTCAAACGAGTCAGAGTCCCGAAAGCTGTCATACACAACATCCCCTGTGGCAGGGTCTACACACTGCAGACAAAAACATGTCAAACAATCTTGTGTTAAAGTCCTAATTCATCATCTCTCGAGGAGAAAGGCTGCAACTACTAAAGCCCTAATAGCTGCTTGTGGAGTAAGAAATGTATGATACTCTTCATTCTTATTCGCGAACATTGTCTGTTGAATACATAAAGGTACACATCAAATTCAATGGCCATTGGTCAGCATACAATGAAGAAAATTATTGTAAATGTAGAACGTAACGTAATGCATATGAACACAGAAAAAAATCAACATGTGATCTATTAAGTGAATATTCACTCTTGTGTGTGGCTTACTAAATACTAACCCTTTCTTTGAATGAATTTTGCAACAACTTTCTCCTTTGTGGTATGACAAATCCATTCTAACTCAAGAATGAAGTGACGGCCAGTGGTGCTTGGCAATTAACATTGTTAGGAATGTTCATTGTCTTTACTTACTATATTGTTATCACTACTTTAGAAAGGATTAATTCTTTTTGCTATTACTATTATTTTTGGCTATGATTATAATGCTTGATAAAACTAACACTAACAGTACATTGGAAGATCTTTCACTTTCAGCATTGTGCACCAAACAACAAAACAGAAACGATAACTCAGCACTCACCAGAACACCTATAGTCCTGCTTTTATTGTCTGAAGCCTTTGTCCCATCATACACACACATGATGTAGCTGTTTGCTGTGGGACAGGCTGACATGTCCTGAGACGTTTCCCCTTGACTCGTCAGTGGATCCAGATGTGGACTAGTCAAGGAGTCATCATGTCATGTTAAAGAATACAATGCTTATCACAGCCTTTGAACCTTTGTTTTTAAAAAACAGCCTTTTAGATCAACATCAACTTCATAGTTCTTGAATGTGGAAAAAACTCAAGACATTATCTTTGGTTTCAGAACATCAGCAAGGAAAACCCTACAACCAATACAAATTAAAGGAGAAGAAGACGTAGAGATTGTTCATAAGTATAAATATTAATATACCTTTATATTTCTTGACCATTTCTTCAATAGAAATGTCAACTTAGATATCGAATGAATTAACAGGTAGCCGATAACTTGGTCCCCATCATGTTATCCCTAAACTTTTCTTTAATAGCTATCAATATACCAGCCATGGTTTTTATAACATTCTAAAAGTTAAACGACAATGACAATCAGACCCAAATAACAGTAACAGCTAAGAAGTCATTATGCAATTTGTATGTATAAATAATTTCACAATAAGGATATCCTCTCCAATCAGAGTGCCTTTGGTGTAGAGAGCAGACAGTGTGCGGGTGAAAGGTCCAGATTTGTTCTCTCCTGCTGCCTTCAGGTGGGCTGTCTCAGTCTGTTTTACTACACCAACCTTGCAAACACAAAGAGTCCAAAATTAAGAGGGGGAAAGCAATCTTCATTAAAGTAAGAAAATAAAAATGTGTGTGCTGTATGTAATCAAATTAAAGAAGAAATGCAGAGTCAAATATTAAATAATTCCAATGACCAGGGATGGGGACTGTCTTGAAAAAAGAAATCTGCAACTTTAACTCCTTCATTACCGAATTAAAACATGTTCTGTGTACAGACTACACGAACTCTATAACAAAAAAGCTATACTGCTGAAAAAAATCGGAAATTTCCACTCAATCCCCATCGCTGCAATGACACAATAATAGAGATCATAGAGATATGTCTTCAGTTCATTTGATTCAAAAATACACTGCTAGACTGTAAAATCCCCTTTAAGATCAAGTTTGAAAACCTGTGTAAAATAAAACATTTCTAACATTTACTTCTTTTTCTTCTAAATGTATCTATTCTTTGAAAACATTCTTAAAATCAAAATGTAATAAACAGCATTCTTACAGTAACACAATGATAAAAAAAAGTGCACAACATACCTTGTATCCAGCTGCTACAAGCCGTCTGACATGCACAAACAATCTATGGACTGGGATACTGGCTGTCATGAAGTTATGACTTAGATGACAATAAATCTTCAACTCTTTCGCAGCAATCTAAGGAATAAAAGACTATGTTATAAACCATAATATGGAAAGTACTTATAAACTGTGTTGATTGAAAGTTTAGGCCTACCTCATTAAGCATTTTGTTTCTAAATTCAACACAAAGTTGCTTCATAAAGAAGATCACCTGCTCGAAAACATTGAAAACTGTGCACACTAATAGTGTTGTGCCAGCAAGTATAAAATTGTGCATAGAAAACTATACAACTTCATCCACAATTCTATTTCAAATAGACTGTATTAGATTCATGGGCTAAATAACATTGGTATTACATCAGATAAAAATTGACAGTTGTAGTTGTAGGATACTATTACACATACACAGCTTTTGTCTGGCATGTTTAAATAAGAGTCTCCATTGGGCATTTATCTGGAAATGCTGAAATTAAATTTTGTGAGACTTAATATTCATAAGAATTCAAAATAACACAAACAAACAACAACAACAACAACATTTTTTTTTTAAAGCAAAGATTACCAAAAACCAGTTCAGCAAAAATGTAAGTAAGATTCAGTGTCTGATAATAATTGAACTGAACCCAATGAAAGGTTTTGTTCTTATAAGTTAACAGCTATTCACCAATATCAACATAACATTCACAGGAACTTCGTGACTTCTTCAATTTTGAAAATATCTACTGAAATTTTAAAAAGACATTCTTTGGTTTCTAGAACTAGAAGTATATTATATTACCAAGTGGAGATTTTAAAGGGTAACGGTAAGGATGAGAAACAAACCTCAGCATCCTCTCCAAAAAACTTATACTTGTATCCACACTCCACAAACAGTAAAGCATCAGGATTCTTTGCTTTGATGTCCACAAACTGTTGCTCCAGAGGAGTGTATTTCACTTTAACTGAGCTCTTTGGACTGAATACTGCAGTTTTGGATACCGCAAACTTCAATTTAGGATGTGAGGAGAGCCCATCGGGTTTTTTATTACTGCTCTCACACTGTCAATCATTATCATCACCATCATCGTCGTCAATGTTGATTGAAGAGTCATTTTCTTTATTAGCTGGAAGCAGGTAGACATGCTTGCTCTCAGGTATGTTTCTGCTCTGGTTGTTGTTGTCTTCATCAAAGCCATATTGTGATAGCTTTTCAGCGACCTGAATGGCATTTGATGGATGGCCAGACTGCTTTTCTTCAGTACAAATGGGAGTTTGGACATCATTTTCTCCGGTTGTCCACTTAGGCTTTTTTGCTGATGGTTCTTCTGATGCCTTGAAATCATAACAAAAACAAAAAAAACCATTCAATTTACTTTCCCTTTTCAACAAAAGAAAAAGACATATTCTGTATTGTAAAGGGCTGTCTGTTCATCCCTATAAGAATCTACTCTTAAAGTTAAAGTACATAAAGATCTAGGCCCTACCTTTTTGTAGAGCAGCTCTATATAATAATATGAATAATATGTCTAATAATATACTATAGGTTTCCTATACTATATGGTTAGATGTGAAACAGAACTCAATTTCACATTGCATTGCAAAATTGTTTGCATGTTTCTCAAATCATATAGTATACAGGCCTATATTTCTAGATCTAGATCTAAATCTTTTATGAGATCTAGATCAAGATCCTCTATCTAGATAGATTTTCTAATTCTAGTTGTTTAACTCGTCTCCAGGTGTTTGTTCCCTGGCTTTTACAAAGGTATGTCACCGATCCGCTGACAAAAAAGGTAAAATTGTTTATTTCTCACCTTGGGTGCAGATGATTTCTTTGCTTGAGAGGAACTTTGAAAGAACTTTGATAAGGTGATCTGTTTCTTGCCCACTTTATCTCCTGGGCTCAAATTCTTCCTCTTTGATGCCATTCTGTCTGAGGACTGCAAATATTATGATACTGGTACAATTTAGATCTGGATTGGATCTGAGGAGAGCATTTTTAGAATTAGTTCCGAGTCTAGATCATAAAAAATGTATATACGGACCCATGAGCACAGGTAGCATAATGTTCGAGGGGCGGGTGAGAGTGGGAGAAACTCGTCTGCTAGGCCTAGAACTAGAGCAGAGAAATCCATGCTGTCTGGCCTAGATTTTTGATTCTCGATTGTGAGTAAGTAAGAGTAAGAGTGTCTATCGCGTTGTAGTCAAGTTATAAAACTACTGAATTATCAACTAAACTAAACTCTGTTAATGTTTTGTTTTCTATTAAATGAAATTTAGAAAGATCATGTAGCAATGTGGACTATGGCCGTGGATGTAGGCCTACGGGTCTGCTATTTTGCCCGCTGACATGGGTGACTTTCGGTCTAATCCGGGTCCATATATAAAATCGTATATAACATTTTTATGATGAGACCCGGGGGCGAAAATAGACACTTCGTTAGATTATTAGTTCTAGAAGATGATCTTGGTCTAGATCTATGTGTATTTCTTCAGATCCAGATCTAACTGGAGTCTTCTCTATCTATTGAGACGTGTAAAGAAAGAAACCAATTATATGAATAAATAAATGAATACACCGTCAATACATGATACATGGTCGCCGATGGACTCCTGGCTGGAGCATACAACAGGTTTTCAAAGATTCGAAGCCACTTCTTCACTGCACTGGTTGAATTTGAATGAATACAAAGAATACGCTGTTAATTGTATATTCTAGACGACAATAAAAAGGCAGATTAATAACAAATAACAAAGCCTTGAATTATTGATAGATGACTCGCTGCCTATTACCAAGGACTGTTACTGTTAGTGTTAGCATTCAGTCCTGTCAGTCACCGTGCAATGCAAGCAAACAGAATCAGCGCAAATCACTAAATCAGCGGGGTTTTTTTCCCTTTCCAAGGAAACGAAAATAGACTGCGGCTGTAAACTGCTTGCTAGCTTAGCAGTCAGTTATATACAGTAGCCTAAAACCTTGGTTACTCGTTAGCGAATATATTATTATAATATCGGCAAATCGAGTTAATCCGGAACAAGTCGTGTTTGTGTGTCCGTTTCGTGGCCCGATAACCTTTTACAATGCTCAGCTCAGTAGGAGCAGCAGAAACACTAGACACTCCATTATGGTCTAGGCCTAGTAGGTTGTTTTGTAGTAGGCCATTTCCGTCTCTCTGGTGGTAGGCCTAAGTCCGCCCCGTTGGAAGCAGCGTCTGTGGCTCAGCGGTCCGATTCTTGCGTGGCAGTCCTTGCCCCTTGCCACAGAAAACGCATGAGAAGTTGAAAGGATGTGTTGATGGCTGATCTTGCTGTCTGTCTTTTCTTTTGTATCTTTTGGCTTCGTTTCTCCCTTCCTTGTCTGACTCCCTCCCTAAATGCATGTCTTATTTAGTAGTGTGGTCATTTGCAAGCAGTTACCATGTGTCCGGGCTGATACCTGCACAGAACTAAACATAGTTTATGTTTATTTCTGAGGATACCTGTCACTTTCATATCCCGCTTGCATACATCTCTGAGCCGCAGGGCTGGACGGCCAGATGGTCGACGTCCTGAGGCCAGATCGCCATTCACTAGGTGCTTTCATGTGCGGCCATTGTCCATTCCGCGCATATTGTCCAAGCAATCTTAACCGACACAGGCAGAGCATGAGGTGTATACTTGGGTGAAAGCCTGCCATCTCCAGCACGTTGGTGTTCAGAACCATGTCCTGACACGGGAATTACAGTATTTGTTGCAGGAAACTCTTTAGGCCTATACGAGGTTGTCCATATATAAAAAGGGTGCTAAGAATGCATGCTTGGTGGACCTTGAGTTTGGTGCTCATGATTATTTGATTAGGCCTATTATACTTACTCCATTCTGGTTCTCAATGTTGTGTTATTAGGGCGGTAGCTTTGGCGACGCGTTTCGTCATTATTTCGATATCAAGAGACAGAGTGCTGGTAAAGGTGGTGGACCTGGTCTGTGGCCTCAAAGACCTCATTATTGATGCTGATATTTGGGGTCTTGACGAGACATCTTGGCCCATGGTGTTCAATTTATTGATGTTGATTGTCAGTCCTGATGCCTTATGTGCCTCTTGGCACAGAGAGATTTAAGTTTTAAGTTAAGTACGATTGTCAGTCCTAAGGAAATCAAACAACGCAGGTAGATAAAGTTAGGCCACCCCTTATGAAAGCTAGAGAATAACACCACCAGACAAGCTTTCAAAGGGAATCCTCCGGGGGAATAGAAAAACAGAGAAACTCATGGCAGTGCGAGGTAGAGGCCGACATGAATGAAGCAAATGCGCCGTACCTGAGGGAGATTGAGCCGCTGGCAAAGGACAGAGACAACTGGAGGAACTTTGCCTGCGACCCATGTTCCAGTAGGGGTGGTGGGCGTATGTAAGTAAGTATAAGATTATCTTCATAAACTATTGGAGGGTTTCCTCGGTATATGAGCACAGTGCTAAACCTTCCGCATACAGCATTTCCCTTAGTAATATGGTGCTGACCTTTAAGCTTCCCATCACCTCTGCTGTGCAGGTAGACCCCATCTGTGGACTGTCTGAGTGCATAGACCAGCAACATTGAGGAAAACATCCCAAACAGTGTTGGAGTAAGCACGCAACCTTTCTTTACACCACGTTGCTCTCGGAAACGTTCTGAGGTGTCTCCGTCATAGCTGATAATACCTTCCTTGTCTGCGTGGAAAGAGGCAATGATGATGAGTAGCCGAGGTGGACAACCATTTTTATTTTCTTTACCGCGGCTATATTAGGAGTCAATAAATGCTACGTAGAGAGCCATGTGCTGCTCAAGACATGGTGCTTGGAGCTGATGCCCGAATCCACAATAATAATACCGGTACATCATGCAGATAGCTTTTTATATCAGCGTTTTATCCCGCTTTACAGCAAGCTCAACATGCTGTATATAGTCCCAATCACCATTGATGAAAAACATTCTTCAAACTTGGTAACTTGGCATGATAGAAATGACCTCAGTTCATATTGTATTCTTCTGGAAATGACGTGTCGACCTACATGTAGTTGTACTGACGTAGGGCCTACAATGTTGTTGAAGCAATTTGTCAAAGTTTTAATCAAACATTGGCGCTTCCCTCACTACATGTAAGCTTAGGTACCTGTCACCACAGTCGGGTGACTGGAGTTAACTGATGCACCAAGTCAAACACACATAAACAACAGCACACAAATACAAATAAAGGCAACATTGTCATCGTAGGTTCCCCTACAATACACATTTTTTTAAATATTGCAATTTCCAGTATATTACCGGGTATCTACATATACCGGGAAAATACACAGAGCAATTATATACTCCATACGTGATAGAGTAAACATTTATGAACTCTATAGTATACGGTCATTGTCTTGTGATCTGTGACCATTAGTAGGTAGGCTCACAAAGTGGGCTACTCGAACGAAATGCGTAGATACCAGAGACCCATGGAGACTCAAATAAAGCCAGCAGCAACCGCGAAGTAGCTTGAAACGTAAGCATTGTGTACAGTCAGTTGTTTAATTTCAGTCTGTGTAGTCGGGCCATAGGCCTATTTTGTTGTTGTTGTTTGTTTTATTGTTGTTATTTTTGTGATTTGTATACTTTTTGCATCCCCTCTTAGGGAAATTCGCCGCAGGCCCTAGTGTTATGAGCTCCGCTTTTCGCTGGAGCCAACACACAGTCGCCACAAAAGCAGCACCTATTGGCCATTGTTTGTTTTTTAAATAAGCTTCCCATCACCTCTGCTGTGCAGGTAGACCCCATCTGTGGACTGTCTGAGTGCATAGACCAGCAACATTGAGGAAAACATCCCAAACAGTGTTGGAGTAAGCACGCAACCTTTCTTTACACCACGTTGCTCTCGGAAACGTTCTGAGGTGTCTCCGTCATAGCTGATAATACCTTCCTTGTCTGCGTGGAAAGAGGCAATGATGATGAGTAGCCGAGGTGGACAACCATTTTTATTTTCTTTACCGCGGCTATATTAGGAGTCAATAAATGCTACGTAGAGAGCCATGTGCTGCTCAAGACATGGTGCTTGGAGCTGATGCCCGAATCCACAATAATAATACCGGTACATCATGCAGATAGCTTTTTATATCAGCGTTTTATCCCGCTTTACAGCAAGCTCAACATGCTGTATATAGTCCCAATCACCATTGATGAAAAACATTCTTCAAACTTGGTAACTTGGCATGATAGAAATGACCTCAGTTCATATTGTATTCTTCTGGAAATGACGTGTCGACCTACATGTAGTTGTACTGACGTAGGGCCTACAATGTTGTTGAAGCAATTTGTCAAAGTTTTAATCAAACATTGGCGCTTCCCTCACTACATGTAAGCTTAGGTACCTGTCACCACAGTCGGGTGACTGGAGTTAACTGATGCACCAAGTCAAACACACATAAACAACAGCACACAAATACAAATAAAGGCAACATTGTCATCGTAGGTTCCCCTACAATACACATTTTTTTAAATATTGCAATTTCCAGTATATTACCGGGTATCTACATATACCGGGAAAATACACAGAGCAATTATATACTCCATACGTGATAGAGTAAACATTTATGAACTCTATAGTATACGGTCATTGTCTTGTGATCTGTGACCATTAGTAGGTAGGCTCACAAAGTGGGCTACTCGAACGAAATGCGTAGATACCAGAGACCCATGGAGACTCAAATAAAGCCAGCAGCAACCGCGAAGTAGCTTGAAACGTAAGCATTGTGTACAGTCAGTTGTTTAATTTCAGTCTGTGTAGTCGGGCCATAGGCCTATTTTGTTGTTGTTGTTTGTTTTATTGTTGTTATTTTTGTGATTTGTATACTTTTTGCATCCCCTCTTAGGGAAATTCGCCGCAGGCCCTAGTGTTATGAGCTCCGCTTTTCGCTGGAGCCAACACACAGTCGCCACAAAAGCAGCACCTATTGGCCATTGTTTGTTTTTTAAATTAATATTATTTGAACAAATGGGTTGTGATAAGATTCCATTTTTTAATTTTGCCCGGACAGCGACCATCAATTACTCTTACTCTTAATCGATTTCTGACTGCCAAGGGATATCTAACGTGCGCAACGTGCACACGGGACCTTCAAGTTGTTGGTCCTTATCCGAGAAGACTAGGTGCTCGGTCTCACCTGTCACGGAGACCAAGGAGGGCTGAAGTGAGCACCAACTTTGAGCCTGCTTAGGATGAGTTTTTAACTTGCTATCCCATGGTCGACACCTTGGAGTTGGCTGAATAGCCTAATCTGTGCTAACGTGCCCCACGCGCCTACTCTATCCTCATAAATTGTTTTTCTTCTTCTTCTTGTTTTGTTTTTTTACTAATATCATGTTCTCCCTTTTTTCAAGCTCGTCATTGAATGGCAAATTGTGCGCAAGTTTTGTGCGTGAATAATTTTGTTTTTATTAAAAAATCGAAAAGTATGAAAGATTGGTGATTGCCGACCGAGTCTTGCCAAAACTAGTTCGATTATACGGTGTTGAGGAAAATATACGCCTCAGAAAAAACAATCCTCAGACCAGCATTCTCTCTCATTACAAAACATGAGTACAACATTGCGTTTCATTTGTCATTGAAACACTTATGTGTATTATGAGTGCAGACAGGTCTGCGTGATAGTGTTCTACCTATTGATAAAACATAAAACTGCTAACTCGTATCTTTAGTGAGAGCGATGTTCTTACACGACACCGGTACGTGTCGTGGAACACTGGGGCAGAGAAGATAGAATCTACGTAGGCTAGCTAAAGAGAGACGTTTTAGAGAACTGTTAAGAGAAAAGTGTTAGATCTAGTGATCGATAAATGCAAAACGATGCCGTTTTGAATAGTTTCGATATGCATTTAAAAGGAGAGAGAACACATTATACCGATCTGATGTTTCTTTATACGATTACAATTCATCTTCTGAAGAAAGAGTGTAAATCTGAATCTAAATAATCAAACTGTGGGTGGTGTCAAGAAGTTGTAAGAGGTGAGCAAAGTGCTCTCGATGCTCTCGGTTTAGCAACCTCTCTGTGCTGGCGATGCCCATTGCGAGACACACACAGGCTTCAGGATAGATCTTCTTCATGATTTGTCGAGGCATTCTTTTTTTCGTCTCATCCTTGTCCAAGACAGAGGATCTAGATCTACAAGCATTTGTGAAGTTTCTCACACTAAGACACACTGTTAGATAGAATAGTCCTAGATCTTTAGTTCAATCAAGGTCTAGAATCTAGTCTTGAGATTCTTTAGTGACAGTGAGCAGCAGACAATGTTCCTGTTTGCTGTCTAATGAAGATTAAAAAAGTAAGACTTTCATTCATTTAATCTTTTTTTGCAAGGCAAGACATTCATTGTTGATTGTTTGATTACTTTCTAGATCTAGACTCTAGATCTATCATGAATCAAGCTCTGTATATAGATTTCTAGAATCTATAGATGAGAAATAATTAGATAGACTAGAGAGAGCTTTTAATTTGAATGTAACAAACAGATTGATTTCTAGAGAGAGTCGTAACAGCCCCTTACCGACACCCTTAGGTGGTTCAGCTATTGTTTTGGACAAAATGTAATTCTATGCTCATCCATGGCTTCCTAAATTATTATTCTCCGCCGATTTGTGCGTTCACAGGGTTTTTTCGTTGATTTTCAGCCCCAAACTGACGGATCAAGAATGTTTTGAAAAGTTGCGAATTCTGAGATGGTTTAAACCCTTTTATCAAACTCAATCGATGTTTACATTATAATGTTGGAAATGTAGAATTGTACAGCCTCTTACCGACACCCTTCCCATACCAACACCCTTTTGAGTGGTTCTGCTATTTTTGACAAACGTAATTCTACACTCATCCAGGGCTTCTTAAATGATTATTTCTCCGCAGATTTGCGATCATATGTGACGATACTGATCGACCTATGTGACCTCTGTGAGTTGTCACTTCATCATGAGTGTACAATATTGTCACCAGATATTCACTGAACAGCAAGCACCCAAGTCACACACACTCACATTTTGTTCTCTTGGACTTACTACATAGATAATATTCACCTAGAGATCTCTCCAAATATAAATTCCTTTCTTCTTCTTCTTCCTATATTGGAATGGGGTGTCAGTCAGGCATCATCACCCTGTTGGTAGGGACAAACCTGTCAGTTTTATGAAAAAAATGTGTGGTGACTATATAAAAAACTATAACTCCTGTTAAAATTGTGAATGGTGCTAGAATAAAAACTACTGCTACATCAGCTTACAGACATCCCCTACTTTCATTTTCTATAGTTGTTTACAAAATCGGAGCTATATATGGCTCAGAAACTTTTCTCATAGTTACGGTCATAGACAGCAATCAAAGCTTCTATGGTATTGGTAAGGGACTGCATGACTCTAAGAGAAGAACACCGGACGCTAAAAAAACAGTCCTTATCTTCAATACACAGTGGTCTCCGCCTAAGAACCCGCCCCCTCGGTGGACCGGGTTCTTAGTGGTTTATATATAAATAGAAATGGCGCCATAAAAATGTGCAGTAGTCGCTTCTTGCAACTCTTATATAAGATTTGTCTACACAAGCTGCCGTCCACCTGATTGGCTGAAAGAAAGTGAAAACCAATCAAAGGATAGCACATGCCCATCCCAGTGAGGTTACACCATTGTTACATCACTCTTCAAGTCCAATTGTTTTGATGTAAATATTCTAATGACTCTCGGAATCTACACCATTCAATCATTCATCTGATTGCCTGAGAAACACCAATCCCATCTGATGACCACTCCAGTCCCATGCTTCATCATTGACTGGGATTCACCCACCGTGGCGATTACCACGCACCCACCCGGTCATTAACTGTCCACATTGCAATTCGGTCTCCCTTTGATTTCATTCACACCTGCCCTTCCTTCTTGTCTGTTCCTGTTTCACAATGCATGGACATCTGGGTCTCACCTGTTGCTCCCTGTTTGGGCTTATTTGTATTGTATACCATTCAAGTCTTGATTGGGTTTTGTAATTATAGGTGTGGTTTCTGGTAATTTTTCAATGTATTTTCATGTTAACACTTGTGTTCTTAGGCGGATCGGATTGTAGGGCGGTGGGTTCTTAAGCGGAGACCGCTGTATTGCCTTTGTCATGCTTGAATTGAAAGTTGATGTTCTGAATATGTTGAAAAGTAGGCCCTTACACTTACTTACTACAGCTTTTTGGGCTAACCTTTCAGCCATCATTGAACACTGGCAGCCACACAACAGACAAGTTTTCTAAGGAGTGAGGACTTTGTTACAGAATCAGAATGGTTGGAAGGATTCGTTTTCAATACTGCAAGGTAGACTATTGTGGTAGATGAGTTGGTTGTTTTTAGAATATAGAATTGTTTAATTTAGATTATTGTAAAGAATTCATATGTTTTTAACATTATTCTCATGTTGCGATATTCAACAATGTCAATGAGCAATCTAAATCTACAAAATGGATCATATCTGTACAGTTAATGTCTTCTTTTTTTCTTCATAAATTCACATGTTCATGAACATTTTAGAAAAGAAAGCATTAATTTTAGTTTCAATTTGACTGAAGAAACAGCGTAGAGTCATTCCTGAATGTCATAGCACTATCACCATCTATTTCCATGCATGAGGCACAAAGAGAGAAAATGGAAGAAGAGTAAGATTTTTGTGTGTGTAGTTAATAAGAGTTGTTTTAAAAAAATGTTTATTCAGGATGTACCAATTATAATAATAATCCTTGAGGGGGGAATATTAGTGATAACAGAGAAAAGCCATTGGTTTCAAGCAAATACCATTATAATGGCTGTGACTAGACACAACATTTCTTTCACTGTTACTTCTCTACTATCAGCTGAATTCTGGTAAAAATGAAAAATGTTACTGTGAACAGTAGTGATGCTGCTTAGAAGCAGATTTTATATTTTTAGTCTATCCATCTGCCTGGTTCAGGTTAACAATTCACTAATGCAGCAAACACCAAGTCAATTCCACTATGTTACAAATGAAAAGATTTATACGCTGATGAAATACCCAACCTCTCCTTAAATTTTTCTTCTTCAACATTTTTGTTGGAAAGAAAGTGTGTATTGATGGCCCAATGGCAAAGGCATGCATCTTTTGAGAGATTTCAGTAATATGTTGATATCATGTGGGATAGCTGCCTACTGATATATGCCATTATACACTAAGCAGCTATCTCACATGATATCAACATATTACTATTGGGCCTACTGCATTGATTTCAGCCAGCTTACATATCATGTCTCCATCGTGTTTCTCTTGCAAGCATGCAGCCTCATCATGTTGTGATAGATGCTGCCTTTTGTACTTTTACATACATACACAATTAGTGACTAATAATAACATGACTCTGCAGGTGATCATTGCCACATCCATGGTATGGATCATGCTAGATGTGTTTGTCCTGATGTATTTCACCGACTGTACCAACGGGTCAAACTGCAGCCCTCAGGAAGAATTAAAGAAAGCAGGCAAAAAGCCTCAAGAGGGATTTTTGCACAAGATTTTCCCCAAAGGTAAAGGTCATTATTATAGTGCATTGTAGGCTTTACTAAATTTGGTTTTCAATATTTGCGTGATTCTCACTTCATGCACTTGTCAGTTCTTTTCTTCTTTTCTTTTGTATTCATAGTATTGTTCCCACTGTGTGTGAAAGCATGTGTTCCTCTTGTGCTCACTAACATTTTTATGATCATTTGTGTGTCTTTTCCAGTTTTGCTTGTACTTGTATTCATTCCATCTTTTAGGGGGAGACTAAAACATGCACGAAAAGAACAGCCTAACAAAATACATATATATATGATACTAGCTGGGTTTCCCTGTTCTATGAACAGGAGCGGACAACAGCTGTTTGCTTGCCATTTCTAGAATAACTCCCCCCGCACGCGCGCGTCAAGTTTTTCCAACTTTCTATAGCCCGACACACGGTCGGAAACTGACTGATCACGTCAGCTATTTTATCATATTTTACTTCAGCCGATTCTGAGAACATTCTTCCGTAAAAAAAAAGTGCCACGCCCCCTGATCACTCTTATAATGTAGATATCACGATCTAGACTGTTATTTTCCGAGTATTTTTTGTCTGAAATTTCAGACAAATGCTTTCGTGGAAAAGAAAAATAAAGATCACTTTTCATCGAGAGTACATATATATACTTAATTTGTTCACAAATAGATCATGACAAGAAAGAATATTGAAATATGAATCTCAAAATAAAGGAATTACATTAATTATATACAATGCAAAATGTTTTTCATGCAGGCTGTTGTTCAATGCCTGTGCTGCAGGATCAGTTGTCACAACCCCAACTAAACCATAACATGTATGATAAGTAATAGTTCCCTTTCAAAACATAACATATATAGTGTGGGTTTTTTTGTTGCAAAAGTGTGTGTTCATGAGCAGAGAATACACGCCTTTGGAGTGACACCACATGTGTCCACAACAAACTGTCTGATAAATAGCTTCACAAAGATTTATTACTCTCCTTTATATCTCTCTATTGACTGGATTGGAAATCAATAGTCATTTTCCTCCCACTAATTAAGTCTTTCACTTACCCAGGATCTTTTTTGTTTTTGTTTTGCCTAATGTAGTGTACAATACATCTTTTGTTTGTTTTGTTTTCATTATAATTTGTGTTACTTCTCTTCAAATTTGCATCAAGCACTTGTTATTTAATTGTTTTATTCATGTGGATGTGTATTATATTAGGTTGAAGTCTTCTCCTTCTTTGTCTCGAGTCATGTAGTTAATTAATATCAAGAGGCAATCTGTTACCACAATCAATGTTGTTGCGTCAGATCCCTGAAAGAGAAGAGTCTGTGTCCACATAAACACTCTATATTTACAGCTTGGAGATACCCACATAATAGAAGCATGTGTACCATTAGTGTAACAGCCTGAAGGCTATACAATCTCACTTTTAGTGCTACAATTAACAAGCTCTTTAGGCTTAATTGTGTGTGTGGGGGGGGGGGGGGGGGGGGCGCAACATTATGCAGAAATGTGTTATTATTTACGTAAATCTGTAGTCACACATTTCAATATCCATCCATGTAATCACGGAAAAACAGTTTGTGATGCTTTCACCAGCAAATGTGTGATTAGTTCTTCATACAGTATGTTTGTATGCTGTTGAATCAGGCTGCAGGATGGATGAACGCTCAACCTTGGTTCGACCATGATGAGGATTCTGAACATGGGTCATATATCTGCCCCTGTCTATCGGAGAAGGGCATTAATACCTAGGTTCCACCTCGTATATGACTAAATTGTGTCACTAGGAAAAGATTCAACTTAAATTCAAAGCTGTTGACTACAAGGCTATTTTCTGCATTTGAATATAATACATGTAAGTGATTTAAACCATACACTCTACAGTGATTATGACACAAAAGTTTTTAGCTCTGTACTAAAAAGAAGAAAGTACCAACATCTAGCTTCATGGAAATATGTTTCACACATTTTCTCCATACTATTATTCTGTTTATTTGTGTTGGTTTATTTATTTTTTTGTTTATCAGGGAGGAAGGAGAGGGATGAATAGTGTTTCTTTTTTTCTCATCGCTTTTCTCTCTCTCTCTCTCTCATTGATTTTTTTTTTTCTCTCTCATTGATTTTTGTTTTCAGTTTGTGTCTTGCTTCAAATATTTGTCAATGTACTTTTCATATTCTTGAATGTTGTGTTTTGTTTTTACTACAGCCTTATGTATTCCATTAGTTCACCACAACTTTTGTTGCTTGCTTTTTTTGTTGCCATCTGCCAGATAAAGCAGTTGCCTATGTTGAGAAAACAACTGTGTCTGATACCACTCAATATGGTAACACATTCAAGCCATTGTGCTTTTTTTTGTTTCAAATGTTTCCTTTGGCCGTTCTCATGATTTTGGTTTGCTGCCTTTCGTGGTGCTTTCCCATTGCAAACTGTTTTGTTATTCTTATTGTCATGTTTTTGTTTGTGTATCATATCTTTGATATTTGTTAAAAATAAATTCATTATTGCAATGATGCCATTTGCAGTTTAGCAGTCAGCTTTTTGTATCAAATATTGCTCTCTAAAACCTTTCTGTAGTGTTTGGATTACAGAACATGTAATTGTAAGAGGACCGTTTGCCCCACCTCCTCAAGCCTTTACACCTGTATATACAGGGTCCCCACCAGGTCAGGAAAACGGGAAAAAGTCGGGAATTTTGCGATGGGTCGGGAAGTCGGGAAAAATGAAATGGCTACAATGTTCATGTT
>JAUELK010227534.1:0-18670 GCA_031471215.1 Gastropteron pacificum | reverse complement strand
TTGTTGTACTGATGTTGGGGTGTATTTTTGTTGTTGTACTGATGTTGATGTGTATTTTTGTTGTTGTACTGATGTTGTGGTGTATTTTCATTGGGGGTTTTTTTTTTCATCAGATCTCGATCTATATTATAGATTCATTATATTATATTTAAGTTGTGATGGTAACAGTGTTCTGACACATTTCCTTGCCGGCAACACTGGGACCATTCTTCTACCTCTCTTTTTTTGTCTTTATCATATATAGATCCATGTCTAGAATCTCTACTTTTCCTCTCTTTTTTTTTTCTTCTAGATTTTCTTTTTTTCCGTCCCTTTTCAGATTCAAGGATGTATCTCTCTTGAGACTAGTGAGTCACATGGCCCAGAGGTTTGTCCTGTGGGTCTCCAGTACCTTGCCGACCAGCAAGCTATTTGTGTGGCTACTCGGGATGGACGAACATGTTTGTGGCAGATGGATTCTCCTGAGGTTGGCGTATGAATGGCTTCAGAGTTTTTTAAACTATTATTTTATCATTTTAGATTTTTAAGCATTAATTCTGTACCACTGCTCCTTTTTGTAGAGGAGACTTTGAACCCTAAGCTCATACCTCCTTTCATTTTCAATTAGAGCCTTCGACAGCCAAGTGAAGGGTAAAACAAAGTTCTTTTTTGTGTTTTTGACAAATGCTTTGATGTGTAATACAATACACAAGAAAGCAACCGCTTGAGGATCAAGTCATATCAATCAAGTAGTAAACACTTCATATTTGAAGAATATTTGTCTTGAAAATGTTTTTTACTTTTTTCTTTACCTGCCAAACTGGTCCTTGTTTTTTTTTAATACATTTGTTTTCATAACTTTCAGCTGGAATGTGTTGGTGAAGTGGAGCAAGGTCTGTCTGGAATGTCTTGGAGCCCTGACCTAGAACTGGTCCTTATCACAACAAGTGAGATAATCAATATTATCATAGTTTACTTGTTAACTTCTATGGTACACAAAATTCTCTTTTGGTTCATTCATCTTCAGTTCAGGACCATTTCAGTCACTGCCTGGGAAACAGGGCTTTTTTGTTTACTTACGGCAGTATTGTTCCTGAGTGGTGAAGTGCTGTTGGTCTAGTTCAAGGGTTTTATGACTAAACAATCTAATAGAATACAATACAAAATCAGGGGCCTGAGCTTACAAGAAATAAGCCATGAAGGAAAGACCGTGATAGCTGGAACACCTTTGTCTCAACGCTGGTGGGGGCTAACTTCTGAAAACGGAGATTCTGACGGATGACAATATTCTGACTGTAAACTCAAGATGATTTTGTGACCAACAATGCAACATTGAACTCTAAGCTTAAGACAAAAATAATTTATGACCAGTGCAATTTCTTTGCATGTTGATTTAGTCATTGAGGCTTTACAGGCTAAAGTGAATCATTCTTAAAGGAACATTGCTTTTTACCACAATGTATTTGATATCTAAGCTTCATTTTTTCCAATGGTGAACCTGGATCTGAATATAATGAGCCAAGTATAACCCCCCCCCCCCCCCCCCCCCCCCCTAAAAAAAATGAAATGTATTGTACAATCTTCTTCATCTACTTTTTGTTTGCTTTCATACTTGTCGCTTTGATTTGTTGATAGATACACTGATAAACTAGACCAGTTGGCAGTGCAGCATGTCACAGACACAATCTTGGCCTGGGTGAGGTCTTATTGAATAATTACATCAGGGCAATTTGCTTCACACACATCTCACATACTGGTAGTAGTAGTAGATTGCAAAGTGTTTTGAACTTGCTGTACAACAGGATACAACAGTATATAAATGCTCTCTGTTATAATTGTTATACTGAAATGATGTATTGCCCACAGGTAATAACACCATGATTATGATGACAAGAGAATTTGACCCTCTGACTGAAGTCTCAATGTTCACATCTGAGTCTGGAGAAGGTCAGTCCCCCAATACAGTAGTATGCCTCACTTCCATTTATTTCACACTGCCTTGAGACTGATTATAAAAATGTTAATTTGTGGTTTCTTTGTTTTTGTATTTCATTGCTTTAGTTCCTAGGAACCCTTTCAACGAAAATAGCTGAGAAGTGTGAATAATTTGTATTTAAAGATCAAAATCTTTTATTTAAGAGAGTACTAGTGAATTTATGACCTTCAAAACACATAATTACCCGTCTTTTTCAATGTAGAAAACCCTGTCTCTGTTGGCTGGGGAAAAAAGGAGACACAGTTCCATGGCTCTGCCGGCAAGCAGGCAGCCAAATCACAGGTTGTGGTAAGTGCCATTCTGCCCTAAGTAGACAAATAGCCCCTGCCTTGCATGGTCAAAAGTGTTGATGTTTTGATTTAAGGTACCCTCAGGATTGTTGTGGTCAGATTTTCATTAAACATGTTTATTCTTGTTTACCATTTTTATTTTGCTTTTCATTTTTACTAAATGACCTCAAATCTTCACAAGACATTTAATTAGCAGAAAACTGAAAACCATATTATTGTTTTGTCTCTATACATACTTCATAAGGAAAGTTACTAGACATGATTAACAAGTGAAATATACACCTCCAGTCATCCATGCACGCCCCAAAGGTAACAAAGTATACTGTAATCCGAAACACTTTTAAAGATCAAAGAAGTAGAAGAAATCAATACTACTCATTCATTTGCTAGTCTAGCACTTTATTCTTTTTAGGACTGAATTGTTGAAAGGTTACATAAATGTACTTCTTGCTGTGCTTCATAGAGAGTGAATCCAGCTGAACAGTTTGACCCCAAACATCCCCTGGTCAGGTGGAGGGGTGATGGACAGTTTTTTGTTGTGTCTGCCATTGATCCATGCATTGGTAAGTCAATATTACTAGCATCATAATGGGACACAGACTTTGCTTTACACCATCTACACCAAAAATAACTAACCCCATTTTAAATTTTTTTTTTTTTTTTAAGAGACCTTTGCCAAACCCTCATGCCTACATGAAAAACAGATCCATCAACTTCTTTGTTCAATGGAACGATGGATGGACAAGGCTCTTATAAATATTGTTACAAGAACAGTCAAGGTTCAGGCTAATCAGAAAGACATGAGTACACTTTATACACTAATACTAATATTGTTTGTCGATCTCATTGAAGTCTTTCTTATTTTGCTACATCAATGCAATGACATGGATGGCATTGAAAGATACCATTTTAAAACGCTTCTCTGCTCTAAGACTGCAACATGTCTTGGATGATGCAAGCAGTTTTTTTGTTTTGTTTTTTTACTGTTACTTTTATGACATAGTAACTTTCATATACATTTTCAGTACACACATTCTTGACCAATCTTAACCATTTTATAGCCTCTTTAAAAAGAACAACTCTGTCTGTCCTTATGGCAACAGCTTGTGTTAGATTGTCTTTAATAAGCAATTGTACTTGAGTTTTGCCCTGTTGTTTCTTTTGTTACTAACAGAGAGTTTAGAAGTTTCCAATAATCCATTTTGTCCCCCAAGGTGGGAGGTTCCTGTATGTCTGGTCCCGAGAGTGTGTACTACAGTCATGCTCTGAGCCAGTTGATGGATTGCAGTGTTCACTGTCTTGGAAGTGAGTACCCCCATAAGACAAGTTTAGAAATTCATACCTTGGGAATGTTGCTAGAGGTACACATCACAGTTCAATGCATTATATTAATATCATAATGTCATAGACTCTTTCTCTTCCATCCCCTGCAGTAATAGTTAATTTCACCTTTTTACTACATATCTTTCTTTTTTTTAAATATTGAGTGGGACGGGGAGAGGGTATATTTTCAGTTGATGGGGGGGTTTCCTTTACACAAGTCTTAAATCACCAGAATTTTGAAATTTTACTATGAATATGAAACTAAGCCAAGGTATACACATTGTACATTTCAATGAAACTTATGCTTTGACTTTGACAAATTGTCGGCAATCACAAAAAAAAAAAAATACAGTCAGGGCATGAACATAGATAGAGGAATTTGTGTATAGACTCTGTGTATGATATACTCATGTCAACATGCCATCTTGTTGTATTTAAAAGAAGAATAACATTTGAGAAACTCATGTTAATGTGCTCATTTTTCCAATGCAAAATACCTTGACCACCTCACACCAAAGATGGCTGAAAAGGAAAGACATCTTCAGTCATCTACATTCTAAAAAACAAAAGTCTGGAAGTATGAGCATGTTTCATCATGCTCTCGTGTCGAATCTTAAAGGTTATTAAATTAAGCATTTGTGGAACATGTTCTTGGACAGTCTGTGGGTGACATCTTTTAACCTGACAATCTCTCTTATCTAGGCCGTCAGGTTCACTCATTGCTTCAGTACAGAATGTGAAGCATCTGAAGCGCCAGGACATTGTCTTTTATGAGAAAAATGGTTTACGCCATGGAGAGTTCACCCTTCCTGACAGTGCTAGGGAGGACATGTTGGTCAGTGCTTTGCTGTTGTCGGTCTTTTATCAGTTCATTACATTTTTGGTTGGCATGGTGACTGAGCAGTTAATGCGTTGGGTCAACATGTTAGGTCTCCAAGTGGGCGGCCTAGTTTGAATTCCTCAGGGGGAGTCAGGACATGGGTTGTGTGGCCATTTTATTTGGGTTATCCACCCATATCGTATCGGAGATGGATGATTAAATGTAGGTCCCATCTCTTATATATGACCGAATTGTGTTGTTAGAGGTGTAACAGTCAAACTGGAACAACTCAAAATGACTTTTCACTTCTTTCATTCAGGAACGAAGAAGAAGGGTTGAAAACTGATGTACCATTAGTACCAATATGAGTTTTCACCCCAAGTATTCTTCGTTCAGTAATTTATTGCAAATTATTGAGTCATTTTCACACAAACATTCTGAATGCATTTTGTAATTGTCTTGAAGACTTCTACAAACTGAAAACAAGATCTGTATCATAATGTTCGTAGGCAAACTAAAAGTTTTAATGCAATATGGCGATGATAAACAATATTGCTGAGTATAAATTATAATTTCTGTTGAATCATTCACCAGCATGGGTCACAGACTGCCGGAAAAAGCCGTCACCGCTGGTTTTTTGCTCTCGCCATTTGGGCTTTGCCGTTTTTTTGTGTCATCCGTCGGCTTTCTGTGACATGGAAAAACCGGCAAAAGAAATCCACAAAACGCTGGTGACTTCGCGAAGGGCAACGTGTTTCGCAAAGCGCAACGTTAGTGAATTTCTGCCTCTAGCACGGCAAACGCCTCTACTCTAGCCACCTAGGCTACACAGCGCTTCGCGAGCGGACGCGCACTCGCGGTAGGCTTAGGCCTAGGCCAAGTGAATGAAAGACTTTCGCGCGTTGAAAGTAGTTACAATAATTGTTAATGTATTTGTGGTAAAACTACCACCTTTTAAGTTATGTTTTTTGACCAAATTGTGGTTTAACATGCCTCCTCCTGCATTCTAGGAGCAAAAAATGTGTTCGCGCACCAACCATGGTGGCGCGTTTCATCCGCAGTTGTGTCTGCAGGATTTTTCTATTTGGGTGAAGTTGATTTCAGGAAAAGTTGATTGACTTTACTGTGACCCATGTTCACCAGGTGAAGAGTGTGATATGGAATCAAGATTCAACCATTTTGGCAGTATGGATTGACACAATTGATGAAAATGGACTTCAGCAGTCATCTCTAGGTTTGGGCTTTTTCTTTTTCCCTCCCAATCCCATATTGCTCTTTCAAAGTTATATGATTTACCTGGTTAAGTTTTGAACATGTTTTCATTTTTTTTTTTTTTTTTTTCATTTAATTTCTTTTTACAATTCCTACTTTTGAAAATATTCCTGCTTGGAATGCAGGTGGCCTTTGTATGATGAGTAGATATATAAAATTATAGATGGTAGTGTACAAGCAGCTTCATGTCCCTCGCCCTGTTTGCTAGGACATGTTATGAATGTTCTTCCCTTCTCTTTGCAGTACAACTGTGGACAGTGGGAAACTACCACTGGTACCTGAAGCAGAGCCTACCCTTCCAGCAAGGTTTGCAGGCACTGGACTGGGACCCCGAGTCCAGCTGCCGTCTGTGTGCCATCACCAGAGAGGGGTCCTACCTGGCCTACACCTGGGCCTGGCACACCTGTGGCACACCTGGCCTGCTGGAGGGAGACCACACCTCTGTGGCCGTCTTAGATGGAGGTGAGTCTAACATTGGGCACCCTTCAAATCTATGGGCAACGCAGTGGCCAAATGGTTATCTTTTTGTATGATACGGTAAGTGCCATTCATACTACAAACTGACCTATGTTATTGAAGTGGCTTCCATATTTAAGTCAATGTCATTTTGTTGTGTCCATATGCTATGTAGTACTCATACATGCAAATCAAAGTTCCATGTTAATGGATTATTAAAGTTCATCTTATCTTGCTCTAGACCAAGCTCAAAGCGTACTACTACCCCAACAGACCTGATTTCTTCCATAGCCCTTTCAATCTCCCTGGGTGGTATACTGGTAGTTTTACCTGTTTGGCACCCACACCACCAAACTGACAAGATCTTTCACTATCAATAGTTGGGAACCCTTTTGAACCTGGGTAGGATCAAAAAGTCATGAATCTTTTTAAGATAAGAAAATATTCTTAAATTTCAAAATGAGTCGACATGCCAGGGATTGGAACCTGAGACCTTAGACTTCAGAGGTCAATACACTGACCACTTGGCCACCGGATCACTTCCAAACTTCCAAACCCTTTTCCAGCTGAGTTGAAAGTGAGCCCAATGAGGGGTATGGTGGTGCCTCCCCCCATGTCTGCCTTCAGCCTGGCCCACCCCTGCCCCGTGAATGCTGTGGCCTTCCTGTCCACCCCATCAGGCTCCAACAACCTGGCAGCCCTCCTGTCTGATGGCACCGTGGCTCTTTGGAGATATTCTGATGGTTGGTGATACTGCTACATACATACTACTTGATGGTTTGATCCGAACATCAGTTTCTTTTTTTTTTACGGCAGAGTTGGCTATTTTTATCTTGATTGGGCATTACATAAATCGTTTGATGGTTTGATCCGAACTTCAGTTTCTTTTTTTTTTTAAAGGCAGAGTTGGCTATTTTTTTAATCTTGATTGAGCATTACATAAATCTTGTTATTTCTGTGGTTTCAGTCACAGTAGATGAACTGTATAAGTGCATTTTGTAAATGCTTAGATCACAGTACGTCATAATGTTGTCAACCAAAAAAGGTTATAAGAAAGCCTTTACTTACACCTTATTTTTAAATGTGATTCTTTCGGTTATTTTGTTTTCAAGTAACACGTTCAAACTTCTTTCACATTTAGTAGAACTGGGTAAACATATTCGTAAAGACTGTGGTATGTTTTTTAACATTGGAGTGCACTTTTAAATCACTTAAAATCCCACTTTTAAATTTATACACATCAAGCATGTATGAAATCATTCAATTACACTTAACTTCAAAGTGGTAGAAATAGTTACAAACCTCATTAGGCTGTGTAAGTTTCTCTCCACTGCAAGAAATTGACAACCAAAATGTGTCTTGTCTAGGCCATGTCCATCCACTGCTGGATGTAGCCCTCCACTCTCGATCTCCACCGTTCTCTCATTCTAGCTGTTTCTGGCCATTCATTCTTTCTCTTCATATGATGTCATCTGACCATCTTGAGTTTGGGCATCCTTTATTTCTTTTGTTTATGTGTGTCCATTCGATGGTACAGAACCAAAATAGATGTGTGCAGTTTGACTTTGTGAATTCATCCACAGGATATGAGATATGTATGTACCAACAGTTGCATTGTGACTTTGAGTTCTAATTGGTTGATTTATTCTTGCAGGTTCTTCCAGCAAGTCAGAATTTGTGAAGCTTGATGCTGCGGGTGGAGATGGCTTTGGACAGAAGTGTGTCGTCCCAATATCACGAGATATAGTGAAGTAAGCCAGTATTGATATGGGCTTTGATTCATGATTTCTTATTTCTATTTTCATAAAAACTGACTGAAATGTTCAGATGTTTCATGCAAACTTTTATTCATCAATGACAATTTTTACTCATATTCTATACTACTCAACAAAATGATATGAGTGAGAGTTAACCAAAGTGGTGTGTGCTGTTTGTAACTTCTTCTGAATATTGTATCTCATTTCTTCTGTAAATAATGATTCCATCTTGCAATTCCACTTGTTCTGTAAATTATTGGCTAAATGTCATAAATATATACATTGATTACTGATTTGTTTGTCTTTGATCACATTATTTGTGATGGAGACATTTTTTAAACCTATATGTTGATTGTATTTTATCCATGAAGCTTTTCTGTTTCATACTGATTTACCTCAGCATGTAAGCACATGAATAGAAAGTAGCTTGTAGTAAAACTTAACTGACCAACTGTGTAATGTCTCCCACAGACTTGAAGGCTATTCCTCAGTGAAGCACCCAATGGAAGTGAACAACTTTGTATGGCTGGCACCGTCTCAGTTTGTGTTCACAACACTGGATGATACAGGCACCTCTGGTCTGATACACTTTGCGGAGCTGGACAATGACAACAAGATCATTACTGTCAGGTTAGACAAATTCCATTCTCATTTTACATTTCATACAGGTGCATTGCCTTGTTTTGTTTCATCAGTTTGAGCTTTTCTCCTTCTTGTTCTTTTCCTTGCTGCTGTTGTTCTTCTTGTTTTGCATCTGACCACTATCAATTTGTCACGCAATGTATCCTCCTCGTGCATCTCACATAAGACAGATACATTTCTTTGTTCACTTTCATCCCTCATATTACCTCAGTGACTGGAATGAGAATAAGGTGGGTGCGGCGCGATGAACGTATTTTCTTTCTATGGATGATATAACAATGTATTTAATCAAGCATGTGACCGTATTGTAGATTTGTTTTTGTTTCTTCAGGCTGAAGTTTTAACTTCACCAAACTGGCTATATGAAAACTATCAAAACATTTATTGGATAGTAATATATTTTGTTTGCAACTGCGTACTGTTGCAGTCTGGACATTATAGTACTTCTGAAGTGGGCTAGTGACCACCCTCTAGGTGGAAGAATGCAACAAACTGTTGAAATACACAAGTGTGTAAAGAAGTCACTAATGCGAGGTCAGTCTTCTCAGCTTGGTCTTGTCTGAGTTGATAAGTGGCATATATATGAAACATACAAACAAACAAACAAATCAGCACGTCTCTGACTGTTTCAGCAAATCCCTACCCCTGCAGTCCCATGTGATCAGTGTGTGTGTCAATGAGAGATCAGGCACTGTCGTCATCCAGCTGGCCACTGGAGAGTTACACAGATTGGAGACAGGTGGGGACAATATGTTGTATGAGTATTGATGTGTGCGACTGCCTGGAAGAAGTGCATGATTGACACGCTTTGCGATTCCGAGATATGGCCTCTCTAAATCGTTTTTCTCAGTTGTTTTTCCAGGTTGACACATTCTCAGAAATTCATTACAAAATAAGGATAATTCAGATCTGTTAAAAGTGGCTAAAAGAGCAGATCCTGTAGTTTCAGAAACAAATTAAATCTCAGAAAGTCAATTTTCCTCTTCCGCCCTACTCCCAGACAGGCACATATGTTATTAGTACACAGGTCTCCGCCAAAGAATCTGCCCCCTTTAGGAGCATAGAAAAATTTGTATGATGCCACCACAAGCTGTATTGTGAAAGAGAGAGAGAGGGTGGGGGAGTGGAGGGGGCTTCTATGAGTGACAAAAGTAATAAGGATGTAGATATAGCTATGAAAAGAAAAACTCCAAACCTATTACTCATTCATATGTATACATGTGAGGTGTTTATAGCAGAAGCTGGTTAACTAGATGTATAGAACAATTGTTGTGATCTCTGTTGCTCAGATCCTCCTGAGCTGAAGACCTGGATGGATGCCTCGGGTGCCAGTGTCAAGTTCCCATACCCATGCACGCAGACAGCAGTCACCCTGGTGGGACAGGAGCAGGTTGTCTTAGGCCTGACAGAACGCTTCCGTTTCTACGTCAATGCCATTGAGGTATGGGATCCCTCCTGAAGTGTGCTTTATCATTCTTATTTAGAATTTGGAATGATGGTCAAGAGGTTAGTTTGCCTGCTTATTATGTGAAAGATCCATGGTTCAATGTTTGGTGTTTGAACATAATTGGGATTGGAATATTTGCTTGTCCTAGTCCAACACCAAGGGTACTTTTTCAATAGTTTTCTTAATCTGTACCCCAACGTTGTCTAGAAAAAATGTCACAGTATTGTGTTTGGAAGTCCTAGTTGTTGAGAGTGTCACATCGCTGTTCACTTTCTTAATACTAAGTAATGAGAATGAATTGTGTTACCTACCAAATTATGTTTGATTTTGCATCTACAAAGTCAGCTTTCTCTCTCCACAGGTTGCTTCCAACTGCACATCCTTTGGAGTTCACAGTGACTTCATTCTGCTGACCACACTGAATCACACAGTCAGATGTATTGACACAAAGACACAGCTGGCAGGTGAGATTATGTCATTTCTAGATTGTAGATATAGTAAGTTGAGACCATTTATAGTTCCTTACTCCATTCTACTGCAAACTAATAGCGCTTTGCAGCTGCTATTACTCTGAACAGACCTGATTCACTCTGGAGCAATAATAGTTGGCACCCACATTAACACACTGACACAATTTTTTACTCTCTCTAGTCGAGTACCCTTCTTACAACTGGGAGAAAAGTGTGACAAAGCTCTTTTTTATAGTAAGAATACACCTGATGTCAGATAGGAAAATGTTCCTAAATGATATCAAGTCTTCATGGCCAGGATTTAATCTAGGGATGCTTGACTTGAGAGGCTGATACACCTGGCCACCAGATTACCAATTTGAAAAAGACTGTACTGCAACTCCACTTGAACAATGGAATAGCTTCACCAATAGTCATTTTAGCCTTTTTTATTCAGATACATGGTACAAGATTGAATATGTTCTTTTTTGTTGCAAGTCGAGTTACGACAGTATTGCATGACACCCGCGAAATGGCCTCAAGCTTTTATCATTTTAATACTGCTACGCTTACCAAATGAAAAATAATACAAGCCTATGTAACATGGAGACAAATCAAACAAAGAAAAAATAGTAGATACAGTATGTTAATTTTAGATATTTTTGTTCATAGACCTACCCAAACTGTCTGAAGGCAAAGCCCATCCCTTTGACGAGAGCATCAGACGTGTGGAGCGAGGTTCTCGCATTGTGACAGTGTTGGCCAATGACACCAAGCTTGTACTGCAGATGCCTAGAGGGAACCTGGAGACACTCCACCCCAGAGCCTTGGTGCTCGGCACAATCAAACATCTCCTACAAAGGTAGTAGTTGTAGTAGTAATGTTGTTGTTGTTGCTATTCTCTGCCGTGGACTTATTCACTCTTGTTGCCCAATGCCAATATTATGAACTTATGAGCTGGTTCATAGAAAAAAAAGGAGTAATATCAAATACCTTCATTGATTTTTTTAATCCATTTGTGTCATTCTTCTCCAGCTTCCTACAAAGGTGATTTATCAGTACTGTTACTAGTGTTCCATGGAAATAAATCAGACTGTGTGTGGATCTTGGTCAAAGCAATGTATTGGTATCACTGGAATCTAGAAAAAAAGTTTGCTGAGAAATTTTAAATATTGTGCAGTACGCACCGCTTATAAGAATGTTCCCCGTCAAGAGTGAAAACATTTGTATCTCCAAAGTTCAGTTTTTGAGCCAAAGTCAAGAGTTGTGAACCAGTTTTAAATTTTTGGATTTTTCAGATTTGATCAATGCATACAATTTTGTTGACATGCATGTGCAGTAATGTATTGATGAAGGTATATATGAACAATCTTTATTGTTATATTTTGCGCTGTGCACAGATAGAGTAAGAACAGGACTGTATGCAAGTTCTTGATTGGTCAGCATTAGCCGTGAAAGTTAGATAAAATCCATTTTATGGAGAACAGTCAGCCGTTCTTATATCTGAAGCAATGTTCTCATCAGGAGTAAAAATAGAGAAATAATTTGTTGGACCGAAACATCATTCTTATAACTGAAGTGTTCTTATATCCGGCATTCTTATAAGCGGCGACTACTCTAGTATGTCTGATCTATCTACGTATTGTAAATAGAAACTTTTTGATTACTTTATTCATTATTTTATTTGTTTGAAAGGTTGAAAATGATCTCTGCTATTTTTAGCTGAGTACTACAAGATACAATGTGTTGTTTTTTTTAGTGTTTTTTTTAGATACACTCTAGAAATATACTACATGTATTACATTACGTATTTTATTCTGATCCTAGTGACAAGATACTGGAAGCATTCTTGGTGATGCGCAAGCATAGGATCAACATGAATCTGATGTATGACCACAGCCCGTCTCACTTCATGGAGAATGTGGAGACTGTCATCTCACAGATCAACTCTGTGAACCACTTAAACCTTTTTCTCACTGATCTCAGGTAGGACACTTTTAGCAAAGTAGTGTCGATAAAGTGCTGAACTTAGCAAGCATCTTTAATCCTGTTGGTCAGATTTTCTGGCGCAAGCTGCCAATGTCCAAAATCCCAAACTGAATTTTGATGTCACATCTTGAGCTTGTTCCTTTTCAAGAAAAGGTAAAGGTGTTAAATGAACAAGTTGAAAGTACTTGTTTTTATTATACGCAAGAGTTTTCATTTTATAAATTATCTAGTGGGCCTTTGTTTAGAATCTTGTCATGGAGGATTAGCATCACTGCACTCTTGGCATTCTCATAGGCGCTCTGTTCCTTGCTCTAGGATTAAAAGAAGGGTATTGATAGTCACATTCCTGGCTGCTTGCTGGCTTTGTATTCTACTCATTTGGCCAGATAGGTTGCATTCCAAGCTTACCCTAGCTGTTTTTCGAATAAATCATCTTATCTTATCATTCTTATGTAATGCTCAGAGAGGAAGATGTGACCCGTACTATGTACACAAGTTCCTATGGCCGTGACACTACGACAGACACACAAACAAAGCCAACCACCTCCAAGGTGAACAAAATCTGTGACGCCTTTATCCAGGCCTTCAAGAATCTTGGAGAAAACAGGTGATACTATAACTGTGCAAGCTTTACATGTTATACATTATTATTATTGTTATTATTATTATTATTATTATTATTAGAAATCACAGTGTTAATGAAATCATATGATGTCATCATTTCATTCTTTACTTGTCCCTTGAAACAGGTCAAATGTTTTATGGTAATGTATTCCTATTATTATCAACATCATTATTGTAATATTTACTCACCATCTCTGTGTACTATCATAATGTCAATTCTGGCATACCATGTTTCAGATACTTTCTCTCCATCCTGACTGCCCATGTGAGGAAGACAGAGCCAGAGTTGGAGAAGGCACTCCTCCTGGTCTGGGCGCTGCATGGTGGGTTATGTGCTTGTTATTGTCCTCAATGTGGAGCATTTACTAACTTATCAGCTCTGTCAAGGAGACATGCTTCGTAAAACATGATTGATTATGTGAAACACAGAACATTTACATAATACCAGATATACTGGTAGCATGTTCTATTTTGTCTGTATTGTGTTTAGTGAGCAAATCTGCTTTGTTAGAGAATAGAAAATTCTCTGTGGTTATATAGGCTTAAGGTCCTGTTACGAAATGAAACCATTTTATGAATTCATTCATTCATGTCAAATTTATGCAGTGTAATTTGCATTTATGGTTTTATTCTTATGTAGATAGGAACTCTACCAAAAATGCAGAAAATAAACTGACATATTTGCTCATTGGGCCCAGTCCTGATTGGTTGCTGTCTATGGTCAAAAGTTTGATCTCTGATATATACAATTTTGTTCAAGTAGACTCAAATGATCTGTAGAAATATATAAGTATTCTTGTTGTGTTACGACTCAGACCAGCAAGTGAGTGCGGAGAATGGAGTGTCGGCGGAGGAAGCCTTGAAGTACCTGCTATTCTTGGTGGACGTCAACACCATGTACGATGTGGCCATGGGCACCTACAACTTTGATCTAGTCATTATGGTGGCTCAGAAATCACAGAAGGTGAGAAGGCCAAATGGAAATGAGGAAATTATCTTATTTGTGCTATACTATGACTTTTTAAAGGTTGTTTTTTTTCCAGCCTTAATGGTAGTTAGCAAATTCATTATGAGTGGTTTATAAAACATGTCACACACTCAAAGCACTATATAGAGCTCTTAAGTGATTATCCCCTCAGTTTTGAAGTGGCAAGACTAATTAAAACAAATTTGTTTTATTTTTCTATTGTGCAAGCATAAATGTGTCATAGGGATATATTTTTCATCTATTAATATCTATCATGACGCAAATCAACCCTGCCCTTTCAATGATTGTTTTAATGGGTCTGTTCTTACCAATTTTAGACCTATTTTCTTTTAGTTGAATTTTTGTTCTCTTTTTTTTCTCCATCTATTTGAGTTTTAAAAACACACATTTTATCAATGTTCATGTCACAAGGACCCGAAGGAGTACATCCCCTTTTTAAATGAGTTGCGACGTTTAGAAGAGACTTACAGAAAGTACACAATTGACAAGCATCTGAAGAGGTACAACAAAGCCTTGGAAAACATCGCAAAATGTGGTATGTCCTTTTGATGTTGTCATTTGATCATACCCTCAGTAGATGCCATATATTGATCTAACATTAATAAGAACGATGTATTGATGCTTATTTTCACTTTTGTTAACACCACTTTGATGGTTAATATTTAAATGATTACGCAAACATTTCACTTTTATTTTGTTACTGGACACATTGTTGGTATTGTTTTTTAAAAACCACTGTAATTTTTACAACAGTGATTGTGTTATATTATTCCAGGTGAGGAACACTTTCAGGAGTGTGTGAGCTTGGTCTCTGAGCACAAGCTGCACCGCAAATCTCTTCAACTGTACAAACCAGGCACCTCTCAATACAAGGTGAAAGGCCATGCATCATCTGTTCCCTTTACTTTTCTAATTACTAGAGTGATGTAAGGGATACTGGCCACCTTAAGAGCATCTGACTTCATCACCGTTCTGAACGTATCAGCTGACACTGTATAGATCTAGAGCTAGATCTTAAAGAAGACACTTTTCTTGGAGAAAAACTTAATTGAAAATGTGAGGGGGCCTCTGTTCATATGGTGACTGCCGAACGTTTTATCACTCTAATACTGCCAGTCTACTACCAGTCAACAGTTTTGGTTCTTATTTTCCTTACTATAGCATAGATTGTAAATTGAGAATAGATCACTGTAAATCTTACCGTTTGCTCTTGTGCCTATTCACCTGGTTGGACGTGCCAAGGCAGACATCTTGTTTGTCAAAGCTCAGAAGTGGTCCCATGCTTTGGCAGCTTCATCATCATTATCATCATCATCATCATCATCAACATTTATTTTTTGTAAAGAACAAAAATTAGCCTGTATGCAATATTGAAAGTAAAAATGTGACCACAATACTGTACATGTATGTTCCAGCAACTTTCCTCTCTGTATGGCACTTACCTGAAGACTAAGAACCGACATGATGAGGCAGGTATCATGTTTGTCAAAGCACAAGAGTGGGCCATGGCCCTGTCAGCTTTTCAATCTGCTTACGACTGGCGACAGGTGTTCTGCATGACCGTACGACTGGGCTACCAGGAGAACCAAGTGATACAACTGGCAGGCAAAGTAGCATGTGAGTGATCGGCTTGACATTGCTATGCCTCTCGATTCCTTACTTTATTATTAGGTTATTGGTTTGTGTAAATGTACACTTCATACTAGATCCAGATGTGTTATTTAAGTCAATGTAATTTTGTTGTGTCCATGTGTTATGTAATGCATCCAAACCAAATGTCCATTTTCATGGATTAACAAAGTAATCTTCTCTTTATGGAACAAACAAAGGGCTGCTCGGCTTGTGGTTTACAATAAAAATCTTTTTTTTATATAGAATGGATGGTCAGTTGACATCTCAATCAAAGAAGAAATAGCGTATATCATAGCTCAAGCAACAAAATACATAGATCATAACTAAGTCTTTTCACCCACTCAGACTAAAGATGCTGTTTTTGTTACAATATATGTTCTTAGTAATCTTGGTATTAAACATTTCATTCTTGTTTTTATTCTTATCTTTGTTAGATTCATCTGAACCAATATTTGAAAAAAAGCTTTTTTGTTTGTTTGTCTGATTTTGAAGCTGAACTCAAGGACAGACACAGGCATGAAGAAGCAGCCAGAGTCTATGAGGAGTATGCTCATGTAAGTGTGACAATTGTACCTTGGCATTTTGTTCTGCAACACTTATCCAATATCATGTAGAACATGTCTTCACATTGTACTCTTTATTAGGTTACTTTAACGACTTCTGTTTTTTTTTTGGGGGGTGGGTTCAATACTAAGCTTATAATCTTAGACAGTTTATATATTAGTGATTAGTGCAATTTTTTCAGTTGTTTTTCCCCCACAAATATTAGGCTAATTATTTTGTTCTAGATAATTGATAATCAGGGCACAAGCATGATTCATTGACTCTTGTTTTATTTTTGCAGGTATTTTGAGTTTGATTTTTCCTTCAATTTATTCAACATTTCTTTGGTTTAATCAAAATGATTTGACAGGATGGTCTTACCACGCCATTTATGTATGATCGATTACCGGTATCTTGTGTACTGCATGTGTGTCTTTTTGTCCCACTAGGATCCAGAGGAAGCAGTAGCATCTCTCATAGAAGGCTGCCATTGGCAAGAGGCTGTGAGAGTGGTAAGAAGAAATGCCTAAACATTATATTGATGCTACAGAACAAGACTCTTGATCTTTGATGTTTAGGGGAGTCATTGAGACTAAAGCATCCAAGAATTACTTATTTATTCTGTACATTTCCACAAGCTAGATCGACGAAAATAGAGCGTGATTTTTCAATTCCAAATTGGGCACACCCTGACAAACTACCACTTAAACAGGATCATACCTCAACACGAACCTCACTGCAGGCACTGTCCATGGCCTATGAAGACATAAACCACATCCTCTCCATTTACCCTGGACTTCAAAACTTGAGAAAGATACTCCTACCTGACCTACCTACTACCCAGAACTAGCACTGGCTGACAAGAGTGAACAACTCATCGGCTTGGGATGAAACAACAATTTTATAAATTTGTATATTTCTATAAATATCTTTTCTATTTTTTTCTATTTTTGTAGTTGAGTAAATGTTTTGATAGTGTTGGTCAGGGCTAACCTCGAAGAAGGAGATGATGACAAATGTGATATGAACATAGAAACACAAAATGCAGGTTATTTAATTGTACTGTGCCCTATTGCCCTATCACATTGCTGTAGAGCTCATTGAATTAGGTAATATTCTTTACAAAGTCAGCACATTCTAGTTCTACTTCTGTCCAAAATCAGGTACCCCTTTTAGATCTGGGCAAAGTGAGAAATGCTTGACAGTGACAAAATAGGCCCACTTTTTAAACATTTTTCTGAAAATACACCTGGTGGTGGATAAGAAAAAAGCCCACTATCAAATCCAAATTGAGTCGATTTAACTTCAGAGGCCAATACACTGATCACTGGCCACCAGATCACTATACAATGTATATGTCTGTGTTTTGTGTAGATGTCCAAGCACCAGAGGCTGGACTTGGTGGAGACCCACTTGCTAGAGGCCCTGGAGGAGGCCTGGGACCACCAGACTGAGGTGCTCACCTCTCAGAGAGACATCTTCACCAAACACAAGTCACGACTTAATACTGTCCGCCTGCAGAAGGAGAAAGCTAAGACTTTATTAGGTATTGATAGTAATAAATAGAGATCTGTGTATATGTACTCACTATACAGTGGAGCACGCTTCAGATAAAATCCTTGGGACCAGAAAAAAAGTTTTGTCTTCGTAAGCAAGGTTTAAGATTATCTTATCTTTAAAAAAAAATTGGGACTGGGCAAAATGTTTATTTTAAAAAAGATTTTATCTTACATGGACTCCAATGTTGTTTTTTGTTTTTAAAATCCAGTTAGAAAGTTGGATTACTTAATGTGGGTGACATACAAGCAGTGTCCTCACATGGGCTAACTCTAATGTTGTTGTTATTGCTATCCCTACCGTGGAGTTATTCACTCTTGTCGGCCAATGTCAGCCCCATGAACCTGTATGACTGTCTGAGCTCATTGAGGGTCCATAGAGGATATGGACATCTAATATAAACCTTGTTTATATGATTTGTGTAGAGGGTGGTGTAGAGTACAATGATGCTGAGGCAGATCTGTTCTCTGACGCCAGTAGTGTGATGGGAGGAAGTGTGTCCAGCCTCAGGACTGCAAACAGCTCCCGCTCCACTGTCTTCACAAAGGCCTCAAGGTAGGCTTCATAGTAGGTATCCCAAACTGCCGCTTCGCGGCGGGCGAATTCGCCGTTATAGGTCTAAAAAGGGGTTGTCTTCAACCTACTGTAAGTCTTTCACATTAAACTCAATCTCAATCAAATTTACGTCTAGTATAAATAAAGGTCTGCTCTTTTCAATGATATAAGTAGTTTTACCATCCGATCACCGAGCGAAGTGTTTTCGCGTCTTGAAATTCGATATCTCGACCGGTCAGATTGCCGTTTTTCGTCAATTTTTCGTGAACAAAACTGGGTCGCCTCACACCAAAACCGCTGGCGCGTTCGAGGGGCTGGATCAATCGGCATGAAAGCAAGTGTTTTAAAATC
>JAUELK010227424.1:0-10550 GCA_031471215.1 Gastropteron pacificum | reverse complement strand
AATTTCTAGATCTAGTCAATGAAAGTGTCAAGTGTGTAATCACTGTACACAATAAATTACATGTACATCAAGCAAATGCTTAGATAATTTACATACAATGTACGTAGATTACACAATATATTGCATTATAACATTCTTTTTGAAGTTGTAGGAACATTGCTTTTATAATATAATGTTCATGTACAGAAATGATCCAGAATTTAGAAATTGCATCAGGAATTTCTCAACAATATTGATGCATCTTGCAAGTACCAGATGATACGATACAGATGATACACAGCTTGTACACTATACATAATGTACTTTGATGCATTTCTGATAAAAGTTAATAGGCTAAACAAAAGGTGGATTAATAAGGATGTTGAGTCAATGTAACTTAAAAGCTCAGTACAGTAGTGGTAGAATTTGGATCGTTTTATCATGGATAATAAATCAATTTTAAAGTAAAAATACATGATGTGACATGTCAAAATTAGATCCTTGGCAGAAGGCAATCAGACGTTTTTTTTCAAAAAGGAATGAAAGAAAGAAAAAACAAAAAGATTGAAGCATATTTTTTGTAAATTTAAATGCAAAGATAAAATGAATTTCTTGATCTAGAGACGGAAATGACAATGTAGAATATTATTTATAACCAAAATTAGTGATTTTGTTGGCTTTTGCCTTTAGCTTTTTCTAGAATGGTGGCATAATTTGTAGGGCCTATTATTAGGCAAGCAAAAAGTGAATTAATAAAAGTCAGAAACAAAATTGATAGGATCTACACAAACACTAACAACAGTTGTGGCTTCACACAGCCCCAGAATTTGATTACTAGTAAGTAGTACTAGGCCTACCTAAATTTCAGTGTCTTGATTTAACTTTTCCATAAAAAAGATTTGTCCTTAATACCCAACGTTTTTGCAAATATCACATCAGAAATACATCAATGGAGGAATATTTATTTGATGACAAAAAATACTTTGGTAATAATAATGCCATTTTTACAGACTACACTTATTTTCAAGTGATTCAGATTAAGTAGGGTGCATGAGAAATGGATGGGAAGATGCATGTCATTACTGAATTAATCATGATGATCGAAATTAAAATGATTGTTTCAAAAATATTAACTAGCTTGTCCATGAAGAGGAGGAGTAACCAAAAGAAAAGAAAAAAAATTGATAAAAATAATGTCTGAATAAGTGCGTACAGTACAGAATCTTTTGAAAAGTGCTAGAATGAAGTGTTCACAGAAATGAAAAAGCATGAATCTGAGAATAAGAAGAAAGACTAGCTTGTCATACAATTACATGGTGGTATACATTGCCGAGCATTTTCAATTTTTTTTTGTCAGAAGAAAAAACAAGTGACAGTAATAATACTAATAGGCCTACTTATTCTTTGTTATCAATAGCATTACAAACTACACCTATATTACCAGAAGAAGTAGGCCTACTCCTCGTCACAAGTAAAAGATATATCTACATAACTTCAGGCATAATGAGTCAAAATGAGACAAAAATTATACTACTACTACTATACCCACTGTGCAAATGATTATTTCACGGTAATTAGATTAAAGGGATACAACTACAACAAAAAACAAAAACACATTGAAACAAATGAGAATGAAAAAGGAAACTATATATAAAACATGTCTTTAAATTTTAAGTGTCACTGAGTAATATGTAATCATTCTTTACGAATCTGTTTGAAATCAATTAGGGTGTATAGTTGTACATGAATTATGATCTCATAAATTTCGTTACAATTTGTCAAAATCTAAACAGTTCTTTCCTAGCATCAGAAGAAGAAAAAAATATTTTTTTAATAAAAATAACTAGAAAAGAAAGAAAAGCTTTTATCACTACCACTAGGCCTTAGCTAGTGTGCAAAAAGACTGATTTGTACAATCTTTCCTCTTTACACATATACAGACAGAGGAAACAGAGTACCAATGTTGAATACTAATTAGTAGTTTAAATTAGTATAAGTAGTACTAGTACTAGTAGTAATGATTCATGTTGAAGTTGAATAATAATCTACAAGAAGAAACTAAAAAGACAATTATGAAACAAAAAAAGCTACAGTATCTTTGTAGTTGTAAGAAACCTAGACCTAAATCTAAAGACTAGACCTATCCTATACCTCGGCTTACCTGCTGTGTTTCGACCCTTTGCTAAAATACCATAGAAATTCTTCAACATTTCATTATAATACTTATATTTCCAAAATTAGAAGCACAGAAGTCAGAAATAGAATTAAAACAAACCCTTTGAGTTTGAGTAGAAATGTGACAGCAATATTTTTTTTTTCAATATTCATCTTTTAAATAAACCCATATTTTGATACCTAGGCTACTTTTTCCCCCCTTTTTTTTAGGGCGAAGGGTTCAATATATCTAAATCTTATCAATTTTGTAGAGAAAAACTGTTAGAATAGAAATATAGGTAACCATGTACACCCATATTATGCTGATAAAAACATGTTGTGTCCACATCTACAAGTAGATCTATAATTATAACTGTAACATGGCTAGAAATCCAGTTGTCATTGTAAAGGGAATTACAACCAGAAAAAAAACTCTCTATCTCGCCAGCTATATCAGAACTCAGGCCTTTCCTTGCCCAGTTGCATCCAAGTAGGCCTACAGGCAATATAGAGTTTACAAAATAAAATACAGGAACTCTTGTACGATCCCATGGCAGAACCCCTCTTTTCATGTTTTACTTACTGAAGTAGTTAGGCCAAGTTAGTGTCTTAGCGAACATCATGTATGAAAATATTTTAATACCGACCAAAAGCAATTGTAAAAGTATCTGAAAGTTGAAAAGTCCTCTGTATATGAGGCTGCAGTCATTGGAAGAAGAAGAAGAAGAAGAACACTTCAGTACTATGGTTCTTCACAATGGACGAAAAAATAGTCAAATCAAGCGACCTTATCTTCACTTAATAAAGATACAACACATAGATCTAGGCCTATTCATTCATTATTAATCTCAGAGATCTTCCATCATAGCAACCAACATTTTTCGATTTTTAAATGTGTGAATGAGTCCATAACGAACAAAAAAAAGGAAAGACTATTAGAACGCATTTAAAGTGTGATATAGAACTCACCTTGGAGTGCTGTGTGTGAAGAGATTCCTCCCAAAGTTGTTTGTAATGGGGATTGCCCTCTGTTTTTCGTCTTTGCCTGCCATGTTTAAACAACCGTTGTATCCACCGTGCAACAAGAGGAGGTAACCTCGAGAAATGTACGGTCAAAGTAGTATTGGTTTGAGAGTAAAAACAAATCAAGTAGAGTTCAAAAACTATGACCCATTCGCGACCGCAAAAGAAACACAAGTCACATAGAACAAACATACGAAACAAAACTCAAATGTTCATCATTATTATAGTATAGAGTTATAGATCTAGGCTAGATCTAGATCTATATAAATGTAGATCTAGAATCTATATCTACATGATCATGATGTTTCTGTGGTTAGAAAAGTACAGTACCACAAGTTAAGTTGAAGCCGTGATGTAAAAGATACTCGATAATACGTGAAATGATTTTGTGTTACTTCTTGTTAGAAACGGGTTTAGGTTAGATTGAACTTTCGGTGACCGAACTTTCAGTGAACCCCCCTACCTAACTCTAACACTTAGCAAAAATACTAGAGTCTAGTCTAGATTATCTAGAATAGATCTAGGAATAGTGTAGCAATTTTGGCCTTAGTCTAGTGAGCCAAATGTCTACCCCAAGTTCCCCACCAGCACCACCGCCCCCTCCCCCACCTCCAGTAATTCCTGCATCACAAACAAGAATACCAAATGAAAGATCAAATGCTAATTGCAATGATGAACTTCAAGAGACATCGAAAAGTCAGCTACTTGACAAGGCATTTTCTTCATTGGAAGATGAAAGTCGGAAAGCCTACTCTTATGTGGCAAAGACTCTGAAGTAAGTAAGTTTGTATGTAGTGAGTAGTGCCTACGCATTGTTTGTAACCAGTAACCAGTAACATCGTTGTGTAGGCCCTATATCATCATATGTTATTATGTCATTTGTCATACACACTGTTTCAAAATGTGCAACTAACCTATTATTAATATATTATGAAGTAGAATGAATATGAATTAGGCTACTATCATTATTTGATATATTATTATTATACACACATGATTTGGTTCTCTTCGTTATGCATACAAACTTACACCAATTACACCATTAACTTAACAGTAGCATAGTATAGTATAGGCCGAACTATTTGATGTTGATGGTAGTAATTCAATTGTTTCGTTGATTAAAAATTAAAATAGACATTATCAATAATCAGTTTGTAACAGATAATTACGAAATCAAGCTGGTGTAGATCTTTTCATTATATTGTGTATTTGTAGACTATAATTTCATAATTTCATGTTTGTCTTTTTTTCCTGACAGATTTCAAGATGACAACTCTTGGACATTCATTGCTGGTTACAAGCCTATTACTCCAGTAATACAAAATGGCCCAGTGTAAGTATTGTCACATATACCAGTAGTGTACCTGTAATATAAATCTATTCAGTGCTAATTATGATAGCTTCTGATTTTCAAGCATTGTAGATTTGTACTCTCTCTATATATATTAATATGCCTTGTTTGATAGTAATAATAATATTGGTGGGCTCTGTACAGAAATTGAAGGTATGCCAGAAAACACAGTTTTTAAAATTACATAAATTTTTCTTACGAAGCCTACAATGAAATCTTTAGTCTCTTCTTCTTCTACTGCAAAGCCACAGCCTCAAACTTGACAATCAACATGACTGTGTGTTTGACACTTCAGCAAAATTATTATTGACCCATTATCTATTCAAGTCACTGTGATGAAAAGGAAAGTCCAGAACATATTTTTTCATGTCCTCTATTTGTAAAATAAAGTCTCAGTGTATGGGCAGTGCTGTGGCGGAATGGTTAACATGCTGGGTTAACATGTTTTGTCTCCTAGTGGGGGACCCTGGTTTCAATCTGGATGAGGGCATTCTGGACATGGGTCGTGTGGGCAGTTTTCATGTCTCTCAACCCCTGTCCTATCGGAGACGGACGTTAAAAATGTAGGTCTCACCTCTTATATGAAGAAAAAAAGAGACTCATTCACACTTTTCTTGATGTCTCAGATGTGGCATGGTTGCCCTTGCAATGGCTTCAGAAGTTGTGGGAGCAGAGAAAGTTTCAACAGAGGACATTTTGGCAGAGGCGAAAGAGCGAGGTTATAGCAAGCATGGAGAAATGTATTCAGGTATTGCATGTACTAGGGTTATGCCTGTACTATGTTTAGGCCTTGAAATCTTGATCATTCATACCTTTTACATCTATAGGGGCAGTGCAAGGGCTAAACGGTTAATTCTTTGGGTTTACTTGTTTTGTTTCCAAGCAGCAAGCAACCCAGGCTTTAATTCCATATGTGTGGATTCCCAACACAGTTTGTATTGGCTGTCCATCCCTGCCTTTAGTGAACCCACCTCTTACTCTTACATGACATAATGTATTGCTCATTGCTGGGGGTGTAAAACTCAACATATCAAGCAGGAACATACTTTTAAGTAAACCACTTTCATGAATCAAACAACAAGTAGTCAAAGGAAAGAGAATGAAGCTCTTAAATAACAGTCAGGATGGCTGTGTGAATGGGAAAATGAAGGACAAGAGAAGACTGAGACTGACAAATGAAAATCTTTTCTGGCGTTACCTTGAAATGTACAGGATTTGCATAGCTACAGTTAAACAATGATTGATCGGTGTTGACATGCAGCCTTCTTTATTTAAATGTTTGGATTGCTACATAATCGAAAAACAAATGTTGTGCTGATCATGGTAACTTTTTCTGCTTCAATTCTCTTTTCAGCATCCTCAATGCAAGCTTTGGCATCTCATTTTTTGACTGCTCAGATTGATCATGTGTCCTTCGATTCAACTGAAGACATAAGCAAAGTGAAGCGACAGATTATTTGTAACCTGATGCTGCATAAAGTTGTACTACAACCGTATCCTCTGGTACTGATGGTACAAACAATATACTGTGTATTGCAAGGAGTGGGTTGTTTTTTTCTGAATTGACCAAATATAATAGATTACTCCTTTTTATTTCAATCAACCAATTGCAATAGCGCGTTGGAGTACTACTCAAGTCTGAGTGATCCAACTTACTGGAAGAAGAAGAACTGTAATGTGATAAGTACCACTGTTCTCTATCATCTTACGGTATGCCTATTTGGGTGTTCTTGAAAATATTTTGAGGGGGAAAAAAAGAATAAACTTCCTGTTGAGATAATCGCATATCTATTAAGAAAAGAATGTTGCATATCCCACAAAAGCATTTTCATGAGTTCATGTGACTGAAAGTAACTGATGTAACAACACTCCTGGGCTATACTTACGTATAATCCTTACTACATTCATTCACTACAGATATGATTCAGACAAAGACCATGGTCCTTGCTTGAAAAAAGGACACAAGGCTCATTGGGCTCTCTTGTCAGGTATAATGTACATGTAGATGTAATATAGTGAAGTCCATTTGTAGCAAGTCCAGATTAAAGAATTACATTGATAGATGTTTTTTCTGGGGGGGGAAAATTAACCCTACTCTAGAAGAGCAACAGGCGACATGTATAGAAAGAACATCAAATAAGAAATGGGCAGCATCATGGCAGCTTAGGTTGACAAGTTGGGTTAACATGTTTTGTCTCCGAGCGGGTGACTCAGGTTTGAACCCCTCTTGGGGATTGCAATGGGTTATGTGGGCAGTTTATTTGGCTGTCCATCCCCATCTTAATGGAAACGGATGTTGAAACATAGGTCATACCTGTTGTGACTCACTTGTGTTTTTGGGGGTGTGAAACTTTAGTGAGAAATAAATGAGTGCCACACTTCTACAGAAACTGTTACATGACTGTGACTGAAGATACCTGGGAGGGGTGAGAAAGTTGTGATTAAGTACTTTTTTCCAAGAGTACACCTGGTGGTGGATAAGAAAAAAACTCTCAAATCGAGTTGATACACCGAGGATAAAAATCGGGACCTTTAGACCACCAAATCACCAATGATGATACGTGCAGGGCCTATCTATTTTGCCAGTAATTTTCCTGTTTCTGTTCATGACATCTCCAGGTTTCTTCATAGCTGTGCATTCATCAAACCTACAGCAATCGGTGAAAAACATTTGCAAGACCGACCCGGACATACCTTCTCTGCTCTACTGGCCTTCAGGGAACTGTGATGAAAATATTTCAGAGAGCAACATCACTTCATTACTGGACAGTGACAAGAACTCTCTCTATGTGTTTGGACACCAAGGGAAAAGCAAGTACGCTGGGTTGTGGAGCCTGGACACTTTGATTCAAAGTACTTTAAACCTAGTTGAAGCTGGGCCCGAGAGGGATAGTGAAGACTATGTTATACCAGAGGGAGGTGTTGGCCACGGTCTGAAGGGACAATGTATTTTTATCTCACCAAAGAGCTGACAAAGAGCTGACAATACTGACAAAGAGCTTCATGGATGTGATTCTTCCGTGGATGTGCAATTTTACGTGATATTTTGCTTTATAGGCCATGGCACCCGGACCCCCCCAGCATTTTGGGGTCCCCTGTGTGTTCACAATCATTTCCCTCTTTTTTGGGTAAAGGGCCAATCATATCACTGGAGCTTTGAAAGTAGGCCATAGACAGTTGTGCAATTATATTTATTACACTTGCATGTGAGTTTACAGACTATATATCATTTTCATCAATGGTCAACCCCATCCTCACACTAACATTCTTCATGTTACAATCCAAACACTGTGTTAAAGTAAAAACTTATCACAAAATAAAATAGAAAGATCTGATTTTTCACCCACTTTGTGCTTTCCACTTCAACTTTATGTTTTGGCGTGAATTGTTGCAGATATTAAAAATTATGAAATTAAAAGTATTGTTGTTTTTATTATGGGATTGTGTGTGTGTGTGTGTTCAAGTTCAGCAGAATGTATATATATGTAGTAAGACTATGTTATCAATAATTAAACACAATTTGTCTTATCTAATCATATTGTACACTACAATACATGTTTGCGATACTATAATAACAAATTTGTGATTTCAAATCTCCTAATAACAAAATTCCCATACTGGTTCTCATTCTTTTGTACACTCAGTCCAACCCAACTCAGTCTCTTATCCAAACATTGACACTTTCTTTCCAAATTACAATTACATGTAACTTTATTTGCATAAAAACATTGTGTAATAAAAGAAAACAATTTCAATCACAATTTCATGGAACAGCATGAATGCCTGAATGAGACAAATCCTGTACAAGTAGCAATTTTAACAAATTAATCAATAAAGAATCACATCATAATAGTGTAGTTACACGCAACATGATTCTGATTAGTCTTGAACATTCATATGACATTATTTCATGGTAGGCCTACATGCATTGTTAAAGCATGTTGTTACTTGAAAATGTGCATTACAAACATAGGAAAAGCACATTATACATGTATACACAAAATGGCAAAATGCATATTTGAGATCCATTCCATGATTACAACAAATGTATGGTAAAATACAGGTGGATTGCATCAACAACAAATAAAAAACCTTTTTATGACAAGCTATGTCCTTTCAAATACAACAAGGTATCTATATAGTATATGCCTTACAGCAGCAAACAGTGAAAAAAACATGTTTTGTTCACAATTATTTGAAGTAAGTAGTAGTATACTTCGATGTCCAACAAGGGACAAAGTATTCTTCTCTTCTTTCTATATGAACATCCTCAAGCAATGCTAGCAACAAAATTGCTTCTTCACATTTGGCATGATAGAATGGGTGTATGAATCATTTCATTTTCGATGTCACAAGAATTAAACCTATTCGGTCCAGGAGTATTCTAATGACGGAACATAAGAGAAGAAATTCTTTCCTTAGGTCTGTAACTACCAATAAGCATAAACTCAAAGTGATACTGCCATAAGGGCTAACCTTTTTAATAAAATAAATACAATACTATACAGTCTGGCTAAAGTATTAGATTGTTGTAGATATTTAATTCACCAAACTTTAATGTATCACCTGAGACTTGTTTAAGAAAAAGCTTCAATGAACCAGCTATTTTCCCCATATCTGGTCAAAGAACCAATACAAGGCTAAGACCAAGCCATGTACTTTGTTGACTGACTCATCAAACATTACTTTTCTGGACTCTTCTACAGTAAGCTCTACAACATCAATCATTTCCCCTTCGCTGGGATTGCCTCCCCCTGGTCCTACTCGCATGGCATCTGTCACTTCAGTGTAGAACAAATATACAAAGCTGCCAGTTGTTCCAATACCACCCCTGTAGAAGGAAAAGAAATGTTTTTTAAATGTTTTTGAGTTTGCAGCTTTACACACCCAGTGACACAATTGTTTCATATACAAGGTGGGATCTACATTTCAATGTCAGTCTCTAATAAGACTTGGAAACCAAACATTTTTAACACTTTTTTGTTTTTGTAAGATCTTCATATCTGTCATACATGTAACATCATGGCATACATATTGGAAAGCGATTTCAGCTTCCTAGTTAACTACTTGTAACGTGAAAAGAGCGATTGCCAAGAGAATGATGTTACAGTTTGGTTATGAAGGTTGTACCTGTACTATAATAGTAGAATCTCGACATGTCATGAAAGTAAAGAAGCTCCACACGCACAAAATGTCATAATCAATGTGATTATACAGAGTACACACAAATACACTATACACATTGATGAAAATGCCTTCTAGTAGTGTATAATACCTGCAAGTGGTTATTTTCTTGAAGTTTTCAAGCGGTACATCATAGCCACATTCCTCAAGGACTTCTATCTTTGCTATATTAGGAATTGGTTCATCCTTGTCCACAATGCCTGCACAGAGTTCCAGAGTGAGTCCGAGGGAGCCTGGGTACTTGTCTGTGTCTATCATCTCTACTCCGTCTTTCACCTCGGATGGAGCTGTATTGATGAAAATGGCTGGAACAAAAAAAGTAGACATGCCACAAAATGTAGTATTAATTCAGACACTCCCATCTCCCTTCATGATCTAGATCTACATAATTTACAACAGTACAGTGACTTGAGGACATAATGTTACTGATGAAAAAAGTTCCAGTCTTGTAAAATATTTTCCCAAGATTGTGTTTTAATTCCTCTCACAAACCTGGACGAAACTGTTTGACCATAACAAACACATTCCGAGTGACATTGAAGATCAGAATGGCAACTCTGTGAAGAAATGAAAAGATGGTTGTGACATCATAAATTGATTTTAAGTGAAAATTAATTTCCTCAGTTTCATTTGGATACAAGATACATAAAGACATCAATCATTCATTTGATTGATAGATAAAACTACTAATTAATCACCTGTGCAAACATGACGTATATACATGTTTTAAAACAGATGTGAAATTCAGTTTTATCATAGCCTCTATATATGAATATATACATGGTTGTAAAAAACTACTAAAATCAGTAGTGAATAACTACTAACTACTTCTTCCAAAAAAGTAGTTAAACTACACTAA
>JAUELK010227313.1:0-18674 GCA_031471215.1 Gastropteron pacificum | reverse complement strand
TGGCACTAAATCTATTTGACCATAGGCCATCGACCGATATCGGTCGAAATTCCAAGGGCATGAACTCCAGAGAGTTAAGTAGCTTTTACTTTTTATAATGTGTGTACAACTCATAACAATTTTGAAAAAGTTGAAGACATTGAAGAAGTCAAAGAAACAAATGAGTTCCAACAAAGGTAATCAGTAAGATCTGACAATCATGATTTTTCTTCAATTTTGTCTCTCTTCCAGTGAAAAGAGGTCTGTATTTTGAACCCTACATATCACAGGTACATTTAAAAGTCATATTTGATGACATACCCTACCTTAAATGGAGTCTTACCCCCGATATGGAGAACAGGACCACAAGGTTTAACTCTGTATCAAACTAATTTGATGGTACAATACGAAGAAGTTTTTGCAATTCACATACCGCAATTTCATCCTCCTTGTCTTTGAGAACATCAGACAACTTCCCTGCCTCATCCTTCTGTCTGGTCAGAGCTAGAACTTCCACGTTTTGATCCTATGAGGGGAATAGAAGAATAAGTTCATTTTGAGAAACACACACAAAAAATAATGGACTATAAAGAGTTATCTCATCTTAAAAATAAAATAAAAGAAAGGAAAGAAAAGAAAAAAAGAATTAGAAATTAGAGTCTGTTAAGAGAGTCATCAATGAATGAAGTACATGTACAAATAAGTACTAGCAAGCAATAGAAACATTCAAGAATTGAGACCTACAGTAGATCTTATCTTCTCTTACTGTAGATCTTATCAAAAACAATACTTCAGAACCTCAGCCATTCAATGGAGTTGTAAATGAAGAGGTGTAAGAGAATTTTTGACAGTGTACTTGCTTTAGAACCAAAATTGTCCATCTTAGATTTTTTTCAAAAATAAATATACGAATCTACATGGAATGAAGATTGAAACAAGAAATACAGAATATTGTGAAATTTGACCCTTGGGGTGAGTAAATCTGAACTTGAAAAGTGGCCATGGTTCAGTGGTTCCACTCACAGCAATCATTTTCTGTAGATCCCCAATCTGTTGTCTCAACATATCAATTTCTGATGATGCCGCAGGTTTGCTGTTTATAGCCGTCTGAAATGGAGAAACAGTTGTTTCTGAAAACAGGTCTAGAAACACTAAAAGACACTGAGTGTACATACATATTGATCATTAGATTTAATTATTTTTTCCAGCAAGACTCAGGGCAAGGAATTGCTTCAACTCTTTTCATATCTACATCAAATAGATTTATGTTTGTTACATGGCTAGAGGGATCAAGAGGAGAGAAAAAATTTAATACACACATTTTAAAAATAAACAGTTTGCAAACTGAGGCAGATGAGTGACAACTGACCTGGAACTTCAAAGCTTGTTCTTTCAACTTTGTCTCGAACTCCATCCTCTCAGCATTGAGTTGGGCCTGTAGAGCCTGGGAGTGGGAGAAGACAATGTGTGAATGGATTGAAATAATTTTGATGTGCTTCTTCAAAATATCGTAAGATATATAAAAAAAAAAAAGCTTCAATACAAATAATTCAATAATCAAGGTGGTAATCCATGATGAATCACCATTTAAATTCAAATATTTAGGAAAGGGTCCATTTTCTCACCCCACCCAGGTGTAAAAGGGGTACCCGGCTATAGGCATGTTTCTGCGCCTCACAGGCTGCCTGCACTTGTGTTCAATGTTTGTAATGTGTTATGTGTTGTATGCGTTAGTAGCCTGTCGGGGGAGTAATATATGTAAATCGATTTGAGCTCTTCGGAGGAAAATCGCTATATAAATGCCATCTTTATCTTTACTTTTAACCCTGGTTGGGTGACCCACCTCGACAGCCTCCTCACTCTTGTTCAAGGCGTCCATGGCCGTGTGCAGCTGGTCCTGGAACTGGGACAGCTCTCCTTCCTTCCTGCCCAGAGACTGGATCAGGTTCTGGCACACAGCACACATAGAGGTCATTTACATTTACTTCAGATAAAGCAACACACACAAAGAATTTCGGGGGAAAACAGAAAAAATACGACGCCCTTCTGATAACACGCCTGAGGGTTACATTTAGACTATACTATGAGGTATATTTCCCATACACTGAATTAAGAGGTTGCTACAGTTGGTTCCAAGTTAAACCTAGAGACTAACCTTCAGAAGACTGAAAGGACGTAAGAAAAGTACAAATTCAACACAAATGCCAAGACTTAACTACAAAATCTCATACCTTCTGCCATAGGCCTTATCATGGTTCTATTTTGTCTTGACAAATTCATGCAAAAGAATATAAAGTGAAGATGCAGTGGACAAGTAGTTTCATGCTCATTCAATTTAGAGTTTTACTATTAGTGGAATGAAGATGAAAAATGCCACATGCAGCATAGAAAATAACTACATTGAAAGGATGGGTTGTTTTTTTCCCGAACATTTTCAAATCAATCCTCAGTGAGACATCGTATTGGTACAAGATGCTGAATACATATTTCTCAAACTTTCCAAGAAATTGTCATTTGAGCCTACATTAACTTCGAAGATTTCTAAAAAAAAAATTCGTTTGAAGCTTTACTATTCCTTTTCTTTGAGTAATTCCAATTCAACTTTACTGGTGCCGTTCTAGGAGACGATGGTTGCTACTTGTCTTGTGGACTTTGTTCATCTATATATCTATCCATGTGTAAGAGGTACCTCTGCCATGCCATTAGTGTCAGTGAGCTGTCTCTGCAGTCTTCCTGTGTTGTCCTCTGCGTCCATTAGGTGAGCATTCAACTGACTCAAACCCTATGTAATAACAAGTCAAGCAGTGGGGTTGTACTGGGCACAGCATATTGCATATAATAATAAATGTAGACAGTGGACATCAAAAGGCACCCACACAAAGCAAAAATAGGGATGAGATCAAGAAAAAAAAAGGTTTACTGCACTTGCAAAAAGGCATACTGTTTAGCATGTTTTTATCAAATTAAATGGAACAAACCTTCCTAAACTTTGTATGAAAATGAACATGCAAGCTTGCTAGTGATGCAGGAATCATTATCTTCTCCCAGTGCTCTCAGATATGGAGAACAAGGCACATTAAATGCTTGTCAAATGACACCAGTTTCTCAAATAATGCTTTACAATAGCTACAAGTTTCTCAATACATTATGAAGACAGGATTCGCCCAAAATCTGCAGTCTATAAAACATGTTCATATGTGTGTAAACCATTTTTTTCTTCTTAAGAATGTTCTCATCCTTGTAAAATACAAACACCAAACAAACAAAATGCATAATATAACAGTAGAAAAAAAAGGCATTCACACTTCAATGCAAAATACTGAATATACTAGACAAGCAATTGCACCTCAGCAAAAGAGTACATGATGTAATGTATATATCTGGAGAACTCTTTACAGGGTAACTTATGCCGTAGAGCGCTTTGAGCTCAAAGAGAAAAGGGGCTATATAAATTGGCTATTTATTGTTTGCTTGTATCAAGTTTTTGCACTTTTGTGGCTGAACTTTAATGAAATGAATTACATTTTTTCAAACATTCATAATAGAACAAGAAACGAACGCTTTGCTATCATGAGCATTATTTTTCTTCAATTATTGTCGTTCACTTAACAATGAAAAGCCACATAGAAGCAATCTCTCAACCACCAAATGAACATAGTGATGATAAAGTCACAGCTTTCATCAGCGAATCATTTTTCAAACTTACAATGATCCCTACACTACAGGGTTTGATATTTTTCCATCTAAAAATCTTTCTTTGTAGGTGGACCTGTATTTTAATGTGTATAGCCCAGACCCCGTTTGAAAGGAACAGTACTGTAGTTGTGCGTGCACTATTTCTGTCTTTTGATGTCGCACAGCGCCTTAGAGCATAAAAACATGGATTTGTGCGGTATACAAATGACTTTCATCATCATCAAGGCTGTGTCTGACATGATCATGCGGAATGAATGTAAAAAAAGAAACAAATACTACAATGATTTTGAGCCAGACAAGAGCATGCTCATTCAACATACAAACAAGATGCTGTTTGTGAAGAAAGTGCAATCGAATTGACACAAATGACTACTTCATCTCATTTCAGACACTGTTCAAACTGTGACGACATGCACAATCTCAGAGTGGTAAGGTTTCTTACATATTTAAAAAATAAATTAGCTAATCAAATAAGCGAATTTGATGACCAAAAAACATGACTACGAAACATGATTGTTAGTTTGGTTCTTGTGTTAGACCACTTCACACAATATTTGGCCCCACGATGCAAAGCATGAGTGATATGCATTGTCTATAAATGTGATTACGTCATTTCCATTTTTGTTTAAAAGAAGAACAAGAATGGATGATTGCATGACCTAGGTGTGAGCACCGAAGGGAAATATAACATTGCCACCAAACCTTTAAAAATAATTCAAATTGAACAATAACATGACTGAGCATGTTAACAAATCAAAAAGAAAAGAAATGTCACATACCTTGGCTTTCTCCAGCTCTGCATCCCTCAATTCTCCCTGCAGTTTCTTGGTCAACATTTTGGACTCATCTAATTCTGCTTGTAGAGTTTTCATCTGAAATTGAGAAAGAAATGTTGGCAAATATTATGTGAATTTATTTTACTGACACTCTGGTCACCATTAAAAAAAAAAAACAGTAGTTATAGTGCTTTAAAAGGCATCAAACACATACACAAGCATGCTACATATCTTTGAAAGTACCAAAATTGACATAAAATGAAATCAACAACAATATACTTCTGTACTTAACATCGATGTATTAGACTTCTTTGCGCAAGCCAAGTCATTACTTCCCCAACTCCCCATTTTTTACTCTAGGGGTCGAAAGGCTGAGTCGCAAAATTTTAAACACCCGCGTTGGAGTACTTTTCAAATTTGAGTGATCTAACTTGCTGGAAGAAGAATATACAAGATGAAACCCCCCTCTGGCACCAACATACCTCTGTGTCCTTCTTGTGGAGTATCGTTGTAGTGCCGTTCAAACTCTTCATGACCTTTTCAACCTTTTTAGCAGCATCTGTGGCTTTCTTCTCTTGCTCCTCTCTCTCATGCTGACAAACCTGTGCAACATAGACGGTATAACATGTTATGCTTTTTATTATTTTGCACCATGTCTATGGAACTCTCTACTGAAACAGATACGCTTAGAGACACCAGAGGCGGTTTTTTTTAAATAAACTTAAGACCTACCTTTTTGAAACTCACTTGCTATGATCATCAAAAACCAATGTACATTAGTGTGAATGGTTTCAACTTGAAGATCTCTGTCATTTTTTGTAACATGCGGTGATTGCCTTGTCATGCCTATGCTAACAACTCATCCCAGCACACTTATGGTCCTACAGTATAATGGATCTTAATACCATGTTTGACCTAGGTTCTGACCCCACACTACAAGACCTCAGAGAGCAGCTACTCCCTCCATCCCCTGACAACCCTGTATACAACTACAGGGCAGCTGAGGAATACCTCTCAAATACATGTACTACTACATGGCATTATGCCGAAGAGCAAGAGCTCAACGACTGCTGGATTAGAAGAAGAAGAAGACCACCTAGGTTTTGAATGTCTTCTTGAGTGAAAAAAGCTACATTACCACTGTTATAACAAGTGAAATAGCATCAATGTGTTTGATGTTCGCTTACACACATACATGCCATACAAGACAGAGAACCTCCCCACTTGGGGAAATTCAGTGATTATTGAGATCTAGCACATGTGTACAGGAACAAAAGCATGAGCTTTTAACTCACCCGATTGGCAGAATATGAGAGAAACATGTCGTACCTTCAATTTAGCTTCTTGATCTTTTAGAGCATCCTCTAACCTCTGAAGAAAAAAAGGGATATGCAAATTACAATTTTGATAAACATGCAAGTACTATGAGTAGGCCCTGTTTGAATAAATTATAATTACCATTGTCTTTTCTGCACCATCAACAATTACATTCACTACAAGCAAAAACCACCAAATCACAATTTCCACGTATAAGCTTGTCCAAGATGATAGAATTGGTTGATAAGAAGAAGAAAATGACCAAAAAAAAGACCAGACCAATTTTTGGCTGCTATTCAGACACTACCAAGGACCTCTTGATAATAATCATTGATGTACTGCAAAAACAAGGCAGTTCTTTAACCTGAAGAATTCTTGGAACATAGCACCAGTGATGTTTTCCACACCAGTCACAATACCAACCTTAATGACTAGATTCTTGTTGAGAAGTGAAGCCTGGAGTGCGTTGGTCTGAGAGTTTTTCTTCTCAATTTCTTCTCTCTGGTCGTCAATCTTGTCCTGTGTTCAAAGTGCAAAACATAATGTGGTGAAATGGCAATAGAGGGATACCAAGAAATACACGCAATGGATTCCTGACTGTAATAAGAAGTGAATAGAACTTGTATATATAAGATATGTTAGGGGATACCATATCCTGCTATATCATAGAAAATTCTTCACAAGTATGGCTTGTACTTCAAGTATATAGAACTCACTTGACTTTGAAGTGTCACTACACCCCTACCAATCAACTATACTGTGTACAAATCATGAGTAATAAAGTTGTTTCTTCTCTTTCAGTGTTTGTTGTGGGGGTTTCCATTTATAATTATAATAATAATACCTGATTAATATAGTGCTTTTTCTGAAGAAGCTAAAAGCACTTTACAGCATGTTATTACCCTGACAGACCTGTTTCATTCCAAAGCCATTTCAACCTCCTGGGAGGCATACTGGTAGTGCTGCCTGGCCGACGCATAGTAGCGTCGCTGGCACTCATACCAACATTCTGACAAGATTTTTCATTGTCTAGTCGGGTACCCTTTTTACACCTGGGTACGGTGTGAATTGTGTGACAAAGAGTACACCTGGTGGTAAATAAGAAAATACTCGCAAATCCAAATAGAGTCGGCACGGCTGGGATTCGAACCCCGGACTTTTGACTCGTGAGGCCATCACGCTGACCACCAGACCTTCGACACAGATATGAGATACAACTTTTGCAGCACAATTTTCTCTTTAAAGAGATCTTTCAGAGATCACCTTAGCTTGCGTAAAACACCAAGACTAATAAAAAAAACAATACTGGGTCAAAACAAATTGTATTGTGATACTGCAGAGACAGCATGCAAACATACAAGGGTGCATTCGTGAAGGTAGACCCAGGATAGAAATTGTAGTTGAAGTAAGGAAATAGTATGAAGCCAAAGGACCCAGAGAGGAAAATAATGATGATCACTTTCAAAGAGCACTGTCAGATGTTCAGGAAGACTTAATAGACATGAAGATATTCTTCTCATTACAGTTGTGGTGGTGAATTCTGTTCAATTGTATAGGAAACCTAAACAAAGTCCAACATAATCCCACATTTTTAAAATAAGTATGTCGTGATTTACCTAAATCTACAGAAAGCACTTAATAGCCACTATTAACATAGCAATGTAATAGATTATGTCATAAGTAATCTGAATGGGGTGGTAGCTACCACTACCACTGTTGTTAGCATGAATGCTATATGATGAGAATATTGACTTAATAAAACTCTTTTTAGCAATCTACTGCATCGTTCTTTAGAATTGCTATCATCACATACAAATGTTATCATTTTGTATTTGTTACATCCATAGAGGTTACTTAACATATTGTATGTATTTCTTTAAAATTGCTATCATCCTTTAGTCATTTTGTGTTTGCTACATCCATAGAGGTTACTTCACATATTGTATGCATTTAAGGTAAATGCAAATGAATAAATAAGTAAATAGCCGTGATGTATAGACTACAAAATCTCATGAATATTAAACTGTGTGTGTTCCTGAGATAGCAAAGAGGTCAAGGTGCCAACCTGCAGGTGTACAGGCTCAAGGATGGGACTGGAGTCAACATGCGACTGATCGTGCAGGAAAACTGACAGGTTCTGGGCAAACAGGCACACAATGCAGGCAAACAATTCAACTTTGAAATCAACTCGGTACACTAAAACTCAAACAAAAATGAACTCAACAAGTAATCATTTTTTTCTGATTGAAAAAGAAAAGAGAAATCAACATAAACAAACTAAAAGGCATAACATTTTTTTTTTAAAGATTTTGATTTTAACAAAAATGGATGTTCTTTAAAATCTTGTCAAGATTAATAAGAGAATGAAAATGCAGAGACACAAACAAATGTTTTGTGTGCATGTGTGTGTATATTTAAGTGCAAATAAATGGTTGACATACATGAAGACCAAACATTGTCACACTTTGAAAGTCAAAGCATTCCTTCTGAAACATAGGCAGTCCAGACAGCAACAAGAGCATGATCTATAGGATCTTACTTGTGCATTGTGTTTCACTCAGAGTACATTACATTTTACTTGAATATGTATATCAAAATGCCTATAGAACACAATAGAAACATATAACCATGTTTCTATGTGTCTTTATATACATATGGTTCTAAGTCATATATTTACTAAAACACACTGTTAGGTTCAGTCTAACAACAATTCCTGTTTAAAACCAAAAAAAACAGAAACAGAGTTGTAAAACAAAAATTGAAAAACTTGACAATTCCTCAAGTTCAAATCAAATGAACAACCATTCAATAAACAATGAAAGTATTTTGACAATTGTCATCACAAACGATAATAACATATATCTAAAAACAAAAACAAAAAGTTTGCAAATCACCAAATAAATATGAGAGAAATATGGAGGTCTGCGAGAGGTGACAGGTCCACAGAATGATGCAACACTGAGCAGGCAGGTGAACAACCATAGAGAGAAAGAAGAGAACTGTGAACTAACCTCTACGTCCCTGTCTTTGCGGGAGATTTGTTTCTCTGCATTGTGCAGCTGGTCCTCCATGTCCTTCAGTCTGGCCGTCAGAGACACGTTCACTTTCTCCTTGTCCTGGCGTGCCTGCTCAGACAGCTTCAACTGGGCACTCAGGGACTGGATGTCACTGGGAGGGTACACAGATCAGAGAATAAGATATGACGCAGCATGAGATGATTTCATACAGATATACACAAGCAAAGAAGAGTGGAACTAAAAAACAGAACAAAAGTCACAGAGGACATACACACAGATTATTTGGTAAGATTTAAGATGATTTCATTCGTCCTTAGGAGGTAATTTGAAATGTGGCATGGTCATTACATAACAACAGAATGAGAGTGTTGTCTGATGGTAAACGAAATAGGCTTATAGTGCTGTTATGTTGGATGTTTGAATTTTTTTTAAAAGACTGTTTGTATAGTTATAGCTTTGCGACTAAACTGAGGTTGCATGTAAAGTTAAATGTTCATAGTAATAGAGCAGTACCATGACCAAAGTGTTAGCCAAGTACACACAATTATCCATATGAACAGTCAGTCAAAGTGAAAAGGAGCTACACAGCAATAATGTCATCAAAGAAAATTGCTTACAATTCAAAGTTCTTTCTGAGGTTTGTCCACTCCTGAGGAACAAGAAAAACAAGTTAGTTCTTTAGCTGTCCAATAAAAACACCATAACAACAGCGTGATATATCATTTTCAGAAATCTTTTTTTTCTTTTCTTTAAAAGAAGCAGTTTGTTACTTGACAAATATTACACTTGATTTCCAGGATACACTCATCAAAAAGATACAGTAAACTGCATTGCATGTAATAGATAATAGCTTCTTAAGCATGATACTTGATTAAATTTGCAAATGTCTCTAGCCATGAACATCAGCACATCAAAAAGAGTCTAAACTAAAACTATGTCTCTTGCTTGCTGCAATAGATTAAAATTGCTTTTTTTCTAATTAAGAATCTGACTCACATTTTTATCCTTCTTGACATCACCAAGCTCGTCTTTAGCCTCCTCCAGATCTTGTCTCAGAATCTCTCCCTGATGTTTGGCTCTCTCTGCCTCTTTCTTGCTGTGCTCATGGGTCTGTGGATTGACAAAACATGCTTGACAAACATCATGGAATAGAGAATCTGACTTAATGGGAAAACTGTTCTGGTACGGAGAATTTTTGTGACTGCATTGCACAATTGCATAAGGGGCCATTTTTAAATGCCCTCTAGTCCCAGGTTTCAGAGCTAGGCTGCAATGGCTCTGTAGGTCTACAAGACCACTTGAAGAGTGACCAACCCACACCTAGTGTCTGGTCGAAACAATTACAAGAATAAGAAAACTGAAAATTCAAATGAGACCTATTATTGTGGGACATCTTGGCAGTCTTCAGAAATCTACCATTGTGACTCTTAACAACACTGCTTTTTACAATATACCCATTTATTTTTTTTAATGAAACATATATTATATATTTATTTTTAAAGGAAAACTGTTACTGCCACCTTGAAAGGAATCTTCATGCAACCCAAACAAGAGTGACTTCAGTTTATTGAAAATCAAGGCCTTTGGCCCACACAACAATTGCTTCAATTGAACATGTTACAGGCAAGACTTCCAACATAAGCATAGGATTTCATACATATATTGGTGGAAATCATTCATGTCATACATGTACATAATATGTATTTTGACCATTTTTTTTCTCATTCTTTTGTCATGATTTTTGTATCTTTAATATAATTAATTAAGTCATAGAAGATATATGTATTTTTACAAAACAGAAATTGATGTAGGTGTTTAAAGACATGAGTGCCTTGACACTTACTCTGGCAGCCTCGTCCAACTGTTCCTTCAGACTCTCTATGGTGTCTTCATACTCTGACAGAATCTTGTTTCTCATGTCCTGCTCAGCTTGTCTCTGGTTGGACTCCAAAGTTTCCATGGCCAGGCTGGGGGAAGTGCAAAAAAAGTTGGTGTACAAAGGTCTTTCCATAAGGCGCACCCCATTTTTCTTTTTATAAATGGATTTTCCATATTGGCCGCAGCAGATTACAAACAGTATCAATATTTAAAGTTGTGAGTACTATTCTTGGAATGACTGATAGGAGATTATGACAACAGAAGATCTGAGGCACATGGGCCAAAGAAAGAAGGAGTGTCAGTCCGACTGTCTGGGTGTGTGTTCGTTCATGGTGCAACGCAAGTCTGAAAAAAAAGGAGCTAGATTAGGAGATATTGAAGAGTAGATCTAGAGATCTCTTTGGATAAAGTAAAGAACACCCAAGAGGCAAACATGGAGTCATGGGCCAAGGAGTAGAAGGAGGTATTGAAGAATAGATCTAGAGATCTCTTTAGGTAAAGTAAAGAACACCCAGGAGGCAAACATGGAGTCACAGGCCGAGGAGTTGAAGGAGGAATACAACAACAGCATCATTATTCATTGATTGCATGTGCATGCTGTCGCTTTGGCCTACAGATTGAACCCAACCCCACCAATATGTGTATGATCATTCTATTGCAACAAATGTATTAACCTTCTTTTGTAACAAGTGTATTATTATTCAATTAAAATTCTGGTCATGTGAAGTTTGGTTTCTTGTTTGTGCTTATAAATAACTCTCAGTTAGTTGTGTTGTTCTGTCTAGTGTGATTGTGATGTCATCTTTATAGTTGTAATGTAATACATTAAAATGTATTTGGCATTTGTGTTAAAAAAAAAACCTTGTAAACTCAAACACATTGAAAATAGCATTCAAATAATTTCTTGGCACATGTTGTACAATATGGTTGTCTCAATGACATACAATCTTATATTATAATACATCTACCAGGCAAGATGGAATGTGACTGTGGTATTAAACTTACGCTGCTTTTTGCACAAAGAGCTGCTTGTCATTCAGGTCCTTCTTTAGATTTTCAATTTCCACCTGAAGCTCAATGTTCTGAAAAGAGAAAACAAAACAAATAGACAATGACAACAACAACAAACCTTTATTTTGATCAAGAATTGCTTTCTACTTCATAAGACATATCACGAATGTAGGATAGATTGAGTTGAGGGCATACACCAAGATATTCAATGGATATTCTGAGATATTAAAACACACTTATCTTTTAAACTTTAAGTAGCACTTGAGTGTATCCTAGGCCTTCATACTACAGGCCTAGTCGCCAAAAAATAACACGCCTGACACACATGTTATTTTCCGGTGACAAGGCCTGTAGTTTGAAGGCCTAGTGTGTATTTTCAAGATTCTGGAGATTTTTTATTTCAAGGAGTTAGCCACTTATGTATGGTGTATTGTATCTGTGGTGTACTACTCACAGTTTTGAAGACATCCTGCTCACTGCCTCGTGTGTGCATTCTCTCCTCCATGAAATAAATCCTCATCTTCAAGCTGAAGTTTTCTTTTTTCAAGTCAGAGATTTGCTGGGTCAAGACAGAAGACTTCATTTAAATCATGACAGTACAAGAAATACTTTTTTTTTAAATTGTGTTTAATAAAACAGAGCAAGAACCATGCAAGGATGGATGGATCTTCCTCTGTTATGTTACGGTAAGACGGGTTAGATATAACAATCAATTCATGAATAGGCTTTCTGTTTTCCTGAGATGTACAAATAAACAGCATTTACAGGAACTATGCAATCATCAGAATGTTAAAACAAAACGAACAGGCTGATCTCTGCTTCATCTTCAAACCCATTCCCATTTCTTGCAATAATCCTTTTTTTTTGGTGGGGGGGGATTCAAAAGCTACTTTGAAGTATATTGTTTGTCATTTTGTTTAATGAAGAAGTAAACAGTGCTTGAAAAGATTTGAACATAAATGCTTCAGCTGTAAACTAAAGGACACTTTCTTTTCTATTGTGCATTCCTTCGATCTAAAGCATGTTCAATGATATGTAAGTTAATATTTAAGCCCCAGGCTTCACACAGAACATAGAGACAGACCTGGTCATATTCTTTCATTGTCCGTCCTCTGACCGGGGACAGGCGACCACTTGGAGATTTGGCCTCTGAGAATATATCATAATTCATTCACATCAATTAATAATTTAATGATATTTATATAATGTAATTGAATAAATTACATAAAAACTGATGGTTGTCATAAAATAATCATCATGCGTGACACATATTATATCTATACTATGAAAATATTCTTTTAAATTGTTCAAAATGTCTCAGCAATGAACTAAATAACCTATCACATGAAAAGACTACTCAGATCATAGAGGCCTTCAAAGGAAGGCTTAAGACGCACTTGTTTTAAAACATGTACTTTGGCTAAATATCTCCTGCCTTTCCTTACGTAGATGTTTGTGATGGTGAATGAGAGGTGATTGCGTGTGACTGAGGCGTGCAAGTTCTTAAAATACAATGTAAAGCACTCTGGGCCCACTTTGTGGGGATAAAGCGCTATATAAATGATCTGATATTATTATTATATCCACTGTAATAAAAGTAAAAAGCATCAACTTTTGATAGCACACACGACATAGCATCAAACCCAACATATCAGGCTGACTGCCTACCTATACTGAGTAGCCTACTGTCAGCGCATACTTTTCTTTAAGCTCAGGTAGTTTTGTAGGGTTGTTGATTTATGTGTAGGCACTGGCATACCAGTATGTTTTGTTTTTTTAAAGATGTTGAATTAAATCTTGATATCTATAATATTAGTCTTTTAAAAAATACTGTCAAAACGTACTTGTAGGTGTGTTGATGCAGTCTAGGGGAGCCATCCCTGCACCTAGTGTCACCTCAGGTAACATGGCAGGGTCCAGGCTGAAACAATAACATATGTGTTGTAAAGCATTTTGTTTAAACAAGGAAAATGAAGAGTAAGTCATTTATATTTTATTCAACAAAGTACAATGTTATATGAAAAACAATTACCGAAGAACGTTAATGATCTTCTTGTATTCAAGTCTTGCAGAGTCAGGTAGGTGTACAAGAAAACAGAAAAAGTTGTGAGTGTGGAGGCGAAAGTGTGTTTGTGTGTGTGGGTGGGGGAGAAAGACACAAGATCTTTAACTAAAACAACCATGTAGGACCAAGGCTAAACTACACAGTTATTTTGCCCCAGACTGCATTACTTTCAGTACCCTCCAATGGAGCATAAAACTAATTAATACAGCATCACTTGTTTGTTCCAAAGATGATAAGCTGACGACAGGATAACAGCCATGGCCCGAGGGAGCCCTGCGCGTGACTCCCGGTCAATACTTCGGCGGGAAACCTAATCCACGACACTCATCACAGTGCTAACTAGGTTTGTTACACTTCAACAATACCATTCAGTATTGAGTACTGTAAAGAACATGTTCAACAAAAAGGACAAAACACTTGAATAAAAGTGCCATACATCCATGTTATGTTGGTGTCCCCATTGCTTATCAACCAAAACTGACTTTTTGTATTTTTTCTTCTAGGCGTTAGCAAAGTTTTTACACAGCCATCATCACGCACGGTCGCAAGCAGTGTATAGTAAAGAAAAACTTAACTGGAAAAAAATCATATATAACTATTACACTGATTGTAGGACCCAAAAGAACAGAAAAACAAATTGGGGTGGGGGGATTACAAACGACAAAAGGGGTGGGTGGGGTGCCCTGCGGTATCACAGTGTTACTTTATGAGCACGATGTGTAACCATCGGGAACAACATCGGAAACAGAACAGTTGGTGGTCCAAACAGTAGCTAATGTTGAAAACCATAAACCCATGTAAGTACACACAGCCCTACTAGCAGATTTCTCGATCAAATCGATAATCTTCAAACATTGTCTTATTCTTATGCACGGCGCGATAAATAGAAGAGGGAACTGTCAAACAAAAACAATTATAGAAAAAATAGATAACAATCAAGCACAAACCCCGCGGGAACACACGGCTACGACCAGTCACTTCGAAGCCGGTCCACTGGGCGCTGACTTCACTGCGGTGAAATCTCGCTTTCACTTTGAACCGCGATCTCGACAGACTGATTGAACTTGAGCCGGGGCTCGCTAAGACAATGCCTCGAGACGGTCACACATGGTCGCGCTCCAATGAATGATTTTTAACTGAAGACCAACCAGATTGGAAACAATAATGTCTTTTAGGAGCTATAGCGATTCGAGCACCGTGTCAACGCGTAAAGATTTAGCCCGAGAAAAGATAGGCGATCTGCAAATTGAGACATTTAATCCAGCGTGTGTAATGTAACACCTACCAAAAAAGAAGCACAAACAAAACCGTGTTTTGTGTGTGCGGAGAAAGACACTTTTATAACAACGGTGACTACTAGATTTAGATCTATACAAAATTTGAAAGGATGAGAAACAAGCATCGATAGAAGAGAGAGAGAGATAAACATCACATGTTCAGATACACTACCATACTCTTTAATAAAGTTATAGGTCTTCCCCTTTAAAAAATAAAAGGGGATAAAAGTTTTTAAAAAGGTAAAATAGGAGCATTCTAAAATGCGAATGTAGAACAACAACAAAAATAAACTTTTGCAGTACACATGTACTCTACAATTGTAAAATATTCCCGAGAAAAGTATTGTGGCATCCATTTTAATCAAACAAAGACATTATAATAGAATAAAGAATAGATAGAGGAGACTTGGGACTTAGCAAAAGAATAGGAACATCAGGTTATGGTTAAAACATTTGTTTTGGCACCAAAAATCGGGAGTCATCGTTTCAGCTTTTAATTCTAATCTGCTATCTTTCCATACATTTAAGAAGCATCATAACACTATAGCAAATGGATGACAAATCAAATGTCACTGGCTGGCACAACACACCTACATTTTAAATTAAAAGCTAGGATGGTCTTCAAATCTTGTGGATTGGACCATAGCATATGGGTCAGCCCTTGCCTTACTAAAATAGTCATTTAGACAATGAGATAGTGACATCACTACAATCTGATCTAGTAGAATAGGCCAGACCCAGATGTGTGAGGTTTGTGTGTTGTTAATATATTTAATTAATAGATTGTGTTAACAAAGTGAAAAATAGTCCAAAATGCTGTAATTTAAATTAAAGTATGGTGTTGGGTGCATTCTTCTCATTCACTATTCATGCAGTGTGATGTGACAGAGGCATCTAGCAGATCGAGACTAGAATGTCTCAGTCTGTAAACGCATATTTAAATAAAATATGGTGAAAGCCTAGATAAGATATTATATCTAGATCTTCTTCCACTGTAAAGTCGGAGTCCCAAATGTGACTGTAGTAAGTGACCACAATCGACAAGCTGATTATTCTGTCACTGTCTGTGGGGTGCAGGGCTGTGGACCCTGAAAAAAAAACCCTGCCTCCAACTTATTATTGCTCATTCTAACATTCTTTTTCACTCTTGACTTTTTAGGTGGTTCTTAGTTTATCACATCTAGATAGATTCAAGATCTTTCAGTTTGAATGAAAGTGTGTTTTTGTTTTTTTGGGTTCACTCTATCTATATACTCTATTATTATCTATTTTAGCAATTAGTGGCTTTGTTTGCGTCAAAGCAGTACAAAGACATTTTCCACTTTGAAATTTGAGACTGAACATTTTATATTTTTCGTCTATATGGAGGCCAGAGCCACAGCCAGTGGATCTTCTGACTGACTCTGCAGCCCTGGTGGAGTGTAAATAATAGAGAAGTATTTAATTTTGCCCAGACAGCGGCCTACTCTTCATAGATATCAAACTGCATAGGGATTTTTAACATGCGAAACATGCACATATGGGTGGGACCTCTTGAACTTGAGTTTATCTTCCTTTTATCCAAGAAGAATAGAATAGGTACTCAGTTCCACCTATCAAGGAGACCGGGGGGGTAAAAAAACCCACTCAAAGTCAAAGTGACTTTAAGTTTAAAAAGTGAACACTAAGTTCCAACTTTGAGATTGCACTTGCACAGGGTGAGTTCGAACCTGCAACTGCAACCCCATGATGGCAACAACATCAACTTGATGTTGGCTGAACGCTTTACCACACTCACACTGTGACTGTGCTAACATAATTAACATAGAATATAATAATTAATATAATAGATAGCTGATAGTAATTAGTACATCTTCTTCTTCTTCTTCCAGTAGATGAGTAGATCTAGAATCTATATATCATCATCTAGATCTATCCATGTTGTTGTTTATGTTAGTGTTAGTTATAGCCTACCTCCTAAGTAACACAGTAAGTAGTAGTTAGTAGAGTAGATCTAGTACTAGTACTACTACTACTAGTAATAGTAAGGATTTAGAGAATCTAAGTCTAAGACTAGAAGTAGAAGAATAGACATTGCAACGTAGATCTACAATCTAGAATCTAATCTAGAGTTTGAAGGTATCATGTGGTTTAAATTTACCGCCATACATAATAAACAATAAACAGTAATTTGTGTGTGATCAGTGATAGTTTTCACACCTGGAAACTTGATGAATATTTATGAAGGGAACAAAACAGAACAAAACAAAGTCAACAAACACAAACAGTTATGATGAGCAGTGTCAGTGTGGCATGATGAAGATGATGAAGAACTAACCTTCCTTCCAAAGCCAAAACAGACGATTCGTCAGCCATACTTCGTTTCACCTGTGTCGCATATCCGTCCTCACTGTGTCTTCTAGTACGAACGTACTGATAATCAATAGGCTAGTCGCGCTCCTAAGGCAAGGTAAGCCAATGCCTGGGTCAGCAATTCAAGTCAAAGCGACAATGAACCGTGTCGAACTGGACCAAGTAGGCTAGGCAAGGCTAGGCCTAGGACTTCCTAAGAATCAAATTTGTTTTCATTCTATGCGCATGCCTGACCTCTTTTCTCATGACTTCCGTCCAGAGCAAATTACGCCCCGATTGGGCGCAAAAACATCTTGATCTTGGTCCTTGCGTGTTCAGTTTGCTGCTCTATATTCCTAGAACCTAGTACAGTAAAATGCAATCAATACAGAAAGATGGAAAATATCCTCATACGTATCCGATTCCTCGTACCTGCAAACTACCAGGAAATTGCTGGTATCCGAGGTATTTTTAGTAGTAGTATCTAGATCTATATGAGACGAGTGCACCTTTCTTTGTAACTCTATGTGTACACATCTGAAAGTGAGTAATGCTTCACCGTGCAACGTTCATTTTTCAAATGTTAAAAAAGAAAACTGGAACTTGAACGTGGTAACAGCAACAGGCTGCATATCAATCAAAGTGGGGGAAAGCGACCCTTGTTTCATGTTCTACATTATTTTAGAATGTGCTATTGTTAGGTATTAACTATTTTATTGCTGTTGTTGTTCAACGTGAATGTTTGGATTAATTATTTTTAAACACGCCAAATGACCATTTAAAAAAAAACGTCATACATATAAGCCCTATGTAGCTCCATGTTATGGTGTGTTCATAAATCCAATGTTAACTATTTTCTGTGAATATTACACTTGTTGTTTTTAACGTTTCTTTGGGTGTTGTTATTACGGCTCGATCGAGGGTTTTTTCCTCATATGATCTTCATCAAGCCCAAAACGATGGTCAAAAGAAATCAAACATGGTGACAAAAGATACACTGATTTTCATTGTAAAGACGTTTCTGATGTTGAGAACTAGAACTGTCTCTTTTATCGGGCACTCGAGAACGAAGAATCTTAGACTAGCGTTCAAAGACACTGGCGTTGTTGGTCTGGTCTGGTCCATGATCTGGTCTGAGGTCCAAGCTGAGCTTTGAGCAAACAAATCTGGAAATGCCTTGCGTCAAATGACAACATAGGCCCTAGGCCTTTCTTGGTCTTTCAATGGTTGAATCCAAGGGATAATACCATAAGAGCGGTCACTGGCTCTTCGCATCATGTGCCGACAGCCCGCCACGTCCTGTGGCCAGACAGCGTCAAGGCTGTCT
>JAUELK010227312.1:16365-29374 GCA_031471215.1 Gastropteron pacificum | reverse complement strand
AAAAAGTTGGGAATTCCAAATCAAGTCGACTTAAGCCGAAATTCGAGTTAAGAGACGTCGAGATATCTGGGTTCTACCGTATAAAGAATGTGCTGTCCTCTGCAGTTCCTCCAAGCTGAGCATATCATAATCATTATCAGTTATCGCATAGAGTTTTGTTTGCGTTGGTGGTGTGCTTCCAGGTCTGATCAATGGGTGTTACCAACTGAAACTCCCCAATACTGAAATCATATTTTAAGTGATCCCAAAAGTTGGCCAATACTGAAAACAACCGCGGGTGGAACCAGAAAAAAAGAAAAAAAAGTCCCCTAACAGTGCAGGAGGTGGCAATTCAGACCATCATTTGAACAAAAATCCCATCAAGTTCCCACAACATGCAATATCAACTGAGTGAATACGAAAACTGTTTTGCTGTAGACCCAGCGAATACGGAAATCCGTCATGGTACGGAACGATAACACTCATGGTCTGATCTCAAACTCAAAGCGTGTACTGTTAATGTTATAAATAATTATAAATAGATGTTCTAGTTCTACAGTCTACTGCCATTGTCATGGAGCCGGTTTGACTTTGACGACAGGAACAGGTGTCGGTTTGTCCGATTTTAAGTTTTGTGTCGATTCATTCTGCTGTGGCCTGTTTTTGATTCTTCTTAGTCGGAAGATTACCTACCACCACTTGCACTGATCAGCCTGGTCCCTAGGGTCTTGTGACTGTATTGCACAATTGCATGAACAAGGGGCCAATTTGAAGGCCCACCAGTCCCAGTCCCAGGTTGCAGACCACTTGAAGAGTGAATAACTCATGCCTGATGGCAACAACAACAAGCACTGATCAGTCTATGTGTTCATTGTCATTGTTCACAACTAACAACTAACATGACGCATATAGGTATCCATATGATCTTGATGAGTAATTGTATAGTTGAAGTTGTTGTATGTAGAAGTAGTAGCTAATCCTAGCGACTCCATCTTGCCGGCTCTGCTGAGCTCTGGTTTGGGATTAACAATACTAAATTAACTAAATACGTTTGAAAGTTGATTTAATTTGTATTAGCAATTAGCAGAACAAGCAGGTTTAAGAAATCATGGGGCTTTTACTTTTATATTCTTAAGAATGTGTCCTACGCTTGTTATTTTTCGTTTTCAACACATTTTCTTAGTTTGATTTGCTGCTCATGGAAATAAAGATTGTAGTATTTGTATTACATTATGGCAATCATATTGTTACTTATTTGGAAGGGTAGTAGTAATGTATGCAGTCCAAGACAACAGATTTTCAAATCCTTAAATAAAACGTATTGTATTTTCCATCTCCCAATATCCTGTAGGCCTATGTGCCTTCCATTTTAAAATAACGAATTCCAGTAAAAAAAAATCCCATCATAATGTACTTCCAAAAAGATAAGGCAACAAATTCCTGTATTTAGAATTCCTCATGAAAACAATGACAATTGCTTTTGTTTGTGTTTGAAAGAAAAGTGTAGGTTATGTTTACATATTCACGCAGTACTACTAGTACTAGTTACTAGTTACTAGTTACTAGATCTAGTATTAGTAGTATTAGTATTAGTACTCTTATTAGTTAGTAATGTGGCGAAGTATCAACTCAATCAATTTTGCTTCTCTTTTACAATTTTGAAAATGTAGCTTTTAATTTAAACTTATATTATTAGTAATAATAGTATTATTAGTATTATATACATACAAGGTTTTGACTAAGGCGACGATGATAGTGATACACATGTATAGTGTGTATGTACACGTACCAGCATTTTGTAGTTTCCTAGTAATATTATTACTAATTCTTTATAGTTTACTTACAACTTAGTGCATTCATTGTATTTTTTTTAAAGAAATAAAAATAATGAGTTCATCTTCTCTTGCCTTTGCTTTCAATCTCAACCATTGAAATTCAAAAGAATGAATTAGAATAAAAACCCATCTGCTCCATTATTGATTCATTGTGATTCAAACCCAATGCTGTGTTGGGTGAATAAAGATCCAACCAAGGTAGCATTCAACCTAGCCTAATCTAGAACAAGCCCTTAAATTTCAATTTTGAAAAATCACCAACATACTTTTCACTGACCAGTAAAATTGTAAAGACAAGACAGATATATAACATTGATTAATAATAATAATATAGCAACAATAACAAATTTGAATGTCAAAAAATTTGCATCTTTAATTTGCTGAATATGAAAAATAACAATTTGGAAAAAACATGAGGTAATTATTTGGTAATAAAAAAAATCAACAACACAACATATTGATTGACAACTTCATATAAATATCATCATATATATAAATAAAAGGAGCAATAGTAATATAAATAATGGCAATGACTTATTCCATACACATAGCAATAAATGATGACAATGACAATGACAAATTACAAAATTCACAATATTTATTACAGCTTTGTGTTTCACAACAGGCAATATTTTTCAGAACAAAACAAAAGAGAATAAAAGCACCTTCTATACTAAATTAAGTAACAGAACAGATGCCTTTTGAGTTGAGCTAATGTAAGTAGACACAAAATTACAAAGAATTGGTACTTGATTAAGTCATTTGCATTAATTGCCAGCAGGTGCAGTAGAACACGGATATAGCGGCACCTTACACGTACAGGAATCCCTTTTATTCACTATGTCAACTCTAAACTACTATATAACTTGTACTCGGATACAACGGAGCAAGGAAAGGCCCCAACTTTAGATAGATACAGCGGAAGATTTTGAGTGAGCTTTTTGTCTCGGTACCAGTATTTTTTTAATAGGGTGGGCTGGGGGCTGTTAGTTAGCGGGCTCAACAAAACTGGCAGTCAGTGGTGCGATGATGTCAACAACAAAAAAACACACCAATGAAGTAACTGTGGGGATTTTAGGAGTATTTTCCTATGATTCCCTCTGTAAGCCTATAGCTGGAACTAGGTTACAGCAGGATTATTCTCCTGGGACAAAAAGTCCTGCTTTTTGCTAGTTTTAATTTTAAAGCATCCCATCTTTAAATGTTTGCATTTTTATAAACCAGCTTGTAATGTCAACGAGTATGAGTCCGAGTACTTGAGTAAACCGACAATTTTCTGACCAAAATGGTAAGATAAAATGAGAATTTAATTTCTCAATTTCTCTATGCAAATTGCCTGACATTACGTCAAACATCCGTAATACTTTTCTGCAGCTGCACAACCAACTCCATCAATGATGTGTGTAGTTTAAAATACTGTTTACAATTACAAATTATTTAACAAACAACAGAAAGCTAGTTTCAATAAAAACATGTTTCTTTTAAAACACTATTCTTATTGAATATTAGTTCATAAATCAAAAGACACACATGAAGTTAGGGCATTACATTATTTTATTCTATACATAATGTATTTCATGAACACTTAGCTACGTTGCATTCATTCCTTCTGTTACCTTTAAAAAACAATAACTACTGTACCGTATGACTAGGACTAAGAATGGTTGCCATCATCACTTAAATCACTACACAAGATGAGGTTTCAACATTCACTTCCATAAGTAGCATGTATGTAACTTGTAACAGCAGACATACAAGATTTTAGAACTAAAATGGAAGTGGAAGCAACAGGCATTTTTATGTACCAGTACCCTGTACAGTAGTACTGTACTCACATGGTGGTGAAGACTTGGGACTTGGATCAGGAAATAAATGAGTATTATTTGCAAATCTAAAATATCTTTTTCTTTCAAATTAGTTTTAAAACAATAATAATAATAAGTATAACAATGGGATAACAACAGGAAGATGTTAATTATAATGAGAATGACAGCCGCATGATAAAATAAAAAGTAGCAGCAATTTATCATTAGGTAGTAATAAGTTCAGGCAAGATCAAAATTCAAGAACGCAAAACAGAAAATGAAGTAATACAACTATTACAACAATGGCAACTCTGGCCTACCATTGTAAGCCTGATACTAACATTTTAAAGTGTAATCAGTATTTTTTGTTTCAATTGCGGATTTGAGTTTCTTAATGTAATTATTTCCCCTGAATTATTTGTGGATTTTGTAATATTTTGTGGCATTATTTTTTTGGTCTCTGATAGTGGCAGTGGCAGGCTTGCTCTGTCGAGGATGAATTTCATAGATTTCTAAACCACAGCAAATGGATGACAAATTGTCAGCAATTTAATTCTTTTCATTTAATTCAAGTCTTCAACATCTTCACTTTGCTCTTATTCTTCTTATTGTTGAAATAATAATAATAATAAAGATCACTTATATAGCGATGATTGTAAACAAGTCACCAATGACCGTAATGACTAATAGTATGAGTATAGTATAGTATAACATTTTATAATGCTCTTTGATTTGTTCTCACAATAATGTGTTGCTAACTGATATACTGAATAGGTTACGCACACTATATTCCAAACAAACCGTTCTTGTGCTCTGTAAAACTGGAACCTTTAGTTTGTTGTTGGAATGATATTAAGAAATCAAATAATTGTAAAAATGTAACATTGCTAAGATTAACTAACAATGATCAGAAAGTAAATGAAGCACATATTTAAAGTAAATCTCAAAGAATTAAAATATTATATATGCTGAAATTTCTTTTTAATAAAGGGGGGAAAATCCTCTCCTTTTTAAGATATTAGTATTACAACCTTGAAACTGACCATGAAAATAATTTGTTAAATTTTGCAAAACAAAGGAATGTTCTGAACAGGTCAACAGTCAACAAAGAAAAAATCATAACAGCCCCCAAAATGCAACCTTTTCAACTTCAAAATTCAAAATGCTGAGACTGAAGAGTTAAAACATAAGGAACACAATTTTCAGCACTTCAGTTTGCAATTGAATTGACTAAGATTCAACGTTGTGCTTAGTAATAAATGGAATTTATTTTTCGGTAAAAAAACAAAGACATGACTAAAAACCATTGTACATTAAACAAATCACAGCAAGGTTTGTATAAAGTCTGTAAATTTAAGAATATCAGTAAGATTGGCATTTAGTGTTTGAGTTGTGGGATATAAACAATTGTATTAAATGTAAGACGTTAATATACCATATGACCACATTGATAATTGATAACTACTTTATCACAGCTTTGAATATTTTATAATTATGAATTCAATTTGAGCAAGGAGAGTAGCAATACAGAAAACTGGTACTTAATTGATGCATTTCAAAAAGTACTGGCATGCTTACTTATAAATCAGTTTACTATAATATGACATCCTTTTCTTAAGAAGTTAAAATAAGGAGAACCACTGATATGTGTTCAAAATAAATAAATTAGAAAATAAATATCCACATAACATTTAGTAGTTGTTCTTATCGTTGAAAGCCAATAATTGAACACAAACTGAGCTGTTCTGTTTTTCAACTCTGAAAGGAATATAGAGGCACGTTGTGCTTGCTGTATTGAACTGCTAAAAGAGAGTCCTCAGCACTGATACCCGGAATTCAAGCATAGGAGTGTTCTTGGTTAAAGGGGCAACAGGTTTTTTGAAAGCACTGGGTTGGTGTTGGTACATCTGCCAGCACCATCAAGTATTGGACTCCATCGACACGCTCTCTCTAGTATAAGTCATCTTCACTCTGTGGATAAGGAAAGACAAATGGTAAGACTGAATGCTGTGATTGTAATCACTGATGGTATGGTATGGTTTTCCCTGTTCCATTTTTGAACGGCAATTTCAGATGTGAATATGAAGGAAAAACATTGAATTTCCCATTGAGTTACAAATACCTAAGATAGAAGAATGAGGAAATATTAGAATTAGAAGTAGGACACAGTGTTTGACTAATGATATGTTACGACACACACGTGTTAATGTCCTGTAATGTGGTTATGAATCCAGGAAAGTTGACAGGCAATAATTTCCCCGTTTCTCGGTTATTCAAACAAACAGATTGGACTTGTAGTCCTGATTTTTTCCTCTGTGTATTTTGTATTACAATTATGATCCAACTGAAGTCAAATGCCACCCTCACAGAAGACAAAAACAGAGTCAAAGCCCCAAAAAACAATGATTCTAGGGGGAAAAAAGCGCGCGAGCGCAAGTGCCACCATACAAACTATAGAAATAAGGCAAGTACAAACATACACATATTTATTGAATAAGATGTTATAGAGAAACATGTATCATATTCAATCATTTTAATGAAACATGCCCTTTTTTTTTGTTGACAACTTCATAACACAAATCTACCAAATGTAAGAACCGTATAAGACCATTCAATAATTATGGACTAAGAACTGACCTGACAGGCCTGCCTGCCATGAGGTGAATACCCCGCTGCCCTGGCATGACTGGTCCTCCAAGGTACCGCTGGCGCACCAACTGCTGCATCATAGATTGATGGCCACCTCTTATCAATCCAGAAGGACCGGCACCACCCCTACCAACAAATGGTCCCGGCACTGGCAGCTTCCTAGCCTGTAGCATCGGAGCTCCCAATACCCTGCCTTGGGCAAGCCTGTGGAAAAGATAAGTAGGAAACATGAGTTACAGCTATTGTTGTGATCTAGATGACTCTTTTAAGTCACATTACAACTTGGAACAGTTTCTAAAACTAGATCTATGTGTACTGTATGCTAGTGTAACAGTCATTACAAACACTGAATGTGTACCTTCTAATTCTAAAATTTAAAAGTCAAAGAATTGGGTGAATAGTATAGTGGTGGTGATTTCTTTTAAAGTACAAATAGAAAAAGACATGCATGTGTGGAATGATTCAAAGACAAGAATTATAAGCAATGTAGTATCAACTAATTATAAAAAAATCAGTAACCTGCATCACTGAACTATTCACAGAGACCATACACTATTATGAAGCAGTATGTCTACAGTAAGCACACCAGTTCCCACCTGACAGCAGCTGCTGCCTGAGGGTGCAACATAGTCTGTGGCCTCACAGATCCCGCCGGCCTCATAACCATCCTAGGCTGAGGTGCCATCTGCTGGTGCATGACAGTCTGCTGGGCCATGCCTCCTCCAGGTGCCATCCTCTGATGCAACATTGTCTGTTGTGACAAGCCCATTCCGCCTGGTGCAACTCGTTGCTGAACCAATGTCTGCTGTGCCATACCTCCCTGGCCAGTTAGAGTCCTATGCTGAAGTACCATGGTCTGTGCTCCTCCTATGTGCTGTACCATCGTGGCCTGGTGCTGGACTATGCCACCCGCTGTCCTCAGACCTGTGCAGAGATATATCAAGGTCAGTTGTACAGTCATTTCAGCCTATCCAAAGTACGAGGAAAAATTAGTTTTAAATGGATTTCAAACCTCATCAGATTGGGATGAAACAACAACAATGGCTTTCAAATACAACTAATTCATGTAAAATTCACTTACTTAGAACCAAACACTGTCACATAAAACATTCATTTTCCTAATAAACATGTGAAACTGGAAGTTCTGTTTTGTTGTACCTAACTACCTATGCCTCTCTCACCTTGATAGATAGGTCTGCCTCCATACACAGAAGTAGAGTGTGGAGATGACCGAGCTTGATGCTGCTGCATGAATGGGACCAGAGCTGACTGCCTGGCTGATGCAGTCTTAAAGTTCTGGTCTCCTGTGCGCATAGCCCCATCATTGCTGTTGTCACATGGGTCTGTAGCGATGGTGGGGACAGCCTCAGTAGCAGTGGACGACACTACAGAGGTGCAAGGCTGCGACATAACATCAGTCACTGAGGTCTGGGTGCTGCTTGTCAGGCCCATTGAGGAGAATTCAGCCTGGTTAGGTGAAGTTGAAGGGCCCTCCTGGGGCCAACAATTTGAGTTTGGCATGAATTCTGTTGTAGAGAAGCTGGATTGAGAGGCCATGCCAGCTTGGTATTGACTCAATGTGGTACCTTCATCATAACTCTGATACACATTGGGGAAGACATCCGAATCCCCTTCTTCAAGGGCTTCCATTTCCTCAGTTTCCTCACTCGAATCTTGATTGTAAGAAGACTGTCTTCTTTTCACTATCTCACTGACAGCTGTCTGATTATCATCATCATCAGAAACTTTTGATACATTTTCTGAAAGACCGCTCGTGGTAGAGTAAGTGCTAGTGGGTTTCACTGTGTCACAATCTGGCTCTGGTGTGAATTCATTACAAGATTTGTAACTATCAATGCTTCTTTTGTCTGAATTATCCGTCAAACTTTGAGATTGAGAAGTGAGATAATTAGAATGGATTTCATTTTGCAGTTCACTACCAACAGTATTGCACACATCTAAAGACTTAGAGGACTCATAGGATTCAAATTCATTTTCATCATTTTTTGGCGTATGTGAATTCAAAAGTGAACCAGCACTCTTAACGTTTGTAGATTGATATTCCTCCATATCCACATCGACAACAGGCGTGTCTTCAGCTGACAAATATCTCTGCAAAGGTTCTTTATTATGACTACTTTCTTGACTATTGTTATCACATGTTGATGTCTCATAAGCTACGTTTTCACAGGATTCTTCTTGTTCGACTGGATTGGTTAAATATTTCTCACATGAAAGACTAGGTTCTCTCGATCTAGCACAGACTGGGGATGAGTATTCTTCAAAAGTATTTTCAGTTTTGTTATCACCTTTGTCACTGAGAACTGTTTCATACCTATCACAAAACTTGTTAGAAGCACCTTCACTACTTGCAACAGTCGAGTCACAGGTGATACTTCTCCTTTGGTATCCCTCAGCTGAATCTTCTTCCATTGTTCTTCTATTCACACGTTCAGCTGATAAGTTTCTACTGAGAGCTCTACTGAGAACTTTGGAAGTTGGAAACTCATGATCCACAGACTTTGCACGACACTCTTTTGTATTTGGTGGGTCTTTGGTTTCTTCTATACTATCACACAGGTTTAACCTTTCTTCTGAGTGACACCTGACCGGTACGGAAGCAACAGGCAACCTGTAGTCCACATCTTGTGCAGCATCATCCAAAATATTAGACGCTGGGAAGTGACTGCATGAACTGGACCGTGCTACCTTGGTTGGAGGAGGGCTGTCTCTTGCAACATCAGAGTAGTCCTGAGAGTCCCACTTGACTTCATCACTGTCTGATTCTGCAACCTCACCGGAGTTGTTCTCTCCGCAGGCATCAGAGCCGGACTCAGTGGTGGTACAGCTTTGCTTGCTGCTATTTGGCTCAATAGTCACCTCAGGAGACCAGTCCTGTGGTACAAGAGGAAGCGCTTAGTACAGAAACACAAGTCAATAAAAACCTTTATAATTATTACAATTCTAATTCCAATTATTATACTATTTAAAGAGTATGCAAAGAGAATGAAGAATGGCATGAACATCTCCAAAGCAATTTATACATTTTTTCTTTCATCATTCAAAGATCACATAAACAAGTGGCGAGTAAAATGTGTGTCCATGTTCTTCTTTTTTTCTGGTGCATCCCCTTGACCAAGATTGGAATCACACTTGGCAAAATGATGTAGGCCTGCAGTACATTTTAGATGTGCCTTGGGTGGCTAAGAAGAAACAGACATGTAAGTTGTCAAACAAATAGGATAGGGTTTGGACGTATGTATACAAGTACCTTTTTACTTTCATGTACTTTTTAAAATGTTGTACCTTTACCCATTTCTGCATGGCAGTCAACTTCACACTACTCAGCATCCTTTTCAGGCTTCAGTTTCCATAATTTTCAGATGATTTGAAGCAGCATACATTTATAACAAAAACATTATAATACATTATTTATCAAACTTCGAAACACACTTCCCCTTCTTTAGTTCAACACAAACTCCTTCAAAGAGCCCTGTGACTGTGACATTAAACATTACATACAAGACTGAAAGTCAGTCACAAATTCTCTTTAACCACAGGAAAAGAATGTCGTTTGAAGACCGACCACAAAATGAATGATTTTGATAGAACAGAAGGAGAAAAACCAAACACTGTATATTTTAAAATGTATATCATCAAAGTCTTAAATCTCATCATTCGCTCAACATACGACATGTGTGAATTGTTGAAGTGAACAGAGACTGCTCAGCCAATCCATACGTTTTACACAGATCTTTTTACAACCATTGCAGACAGCTCTAGCAATATTACGATAAGGCTCAGTGGTTTTGTTGGACATGTGCATGAGCCAGTCTCAAAAGTTGCCCATCATGCTATGTCCTCTATTTTAAGCTAATGCAATAAAAGAGTAAGTAAACCAATAAACTTGGTTTGAGTGAAAAGATTTAGAAGAAATATTGAAGAGGGTGTGAATAATTTCATGAGTGAGACTAGTGTAGAAAAAAGAAAATTTCAGTCGAAAATCAAGGTGTTTGGTATGGGCAGATTGTCACTCTTCAAAGTGACTAATTTTGATTTCTATATTCTGAGATAACTTTTGGTCCATTTCCAGTTAAAGGTGTTCATAAAAACCTTTGGCTAGACAAGATGCCTGACCTTGGTCAATTTCTTTTGTCTTTTAAAAACACATTTTGAAACACTAAATCTCATATTTTCCCTTTATTCATTCCACATTCAAACTGAATGATGCAACTGATCAATGAAATGTCTAATCATAAAGTGAGAATTTCAAGTGATCTAGTCAAGCCTTGTGACTGTCATTTTTAGTCTTGACTCAGTGACTTTTAGCTTTATTTCGCTATTTGACCACCCCATATGGTAGAGGAGTGCACATTTGTTGTGGAAATAGACGTTGCCCACTTCATGTTCATAATTAACAACTCTTGATTGGTCATTGCACTGGTGGATTTCAGCGTACAAGACAGTCACCATACAAGTCTTAATTTCATCTTCTAACACTTTTTTAAGTGATGGTCATCTATCACCTCAAAATAGTCAAATGTGTCTCCGTTTTTCAAAATAAAGACCTACTCAAGGTGCAAGACTGGAGAATCTCAAAGAAATACTTCAAAAGGTAAGTAAGACAAAGGATTTAGACTTTGTCATTTCGCAGTACAATTCGGCAAGTTGCATCCTCAAATGATGCAGTTGTGCTTATAAGATCCAGTTTTTTCTAAAAACTCCCATGTCTTTCCATATTAGACACAACCTGCTTCAGCTTTGGTGTTTATGATATACTCAGGATCGATAAGAACCAAACGGTTTGTCCAGCAACATAGACCGAGTCACAGTATCGTACACGTACAAGAAACATCAAATAAGTATTTTTATTATGAACCTCTGTGGCGTGCTTATGTGTTAACAACTTGATGTTCATCTTCTATAGATGTTTCATGCTTTTTTGTGTTCTAGATATAGTGATTTGATGGAGTGACAAAGTCTTTCTTGACTAGTGCAAGACAAAAAAAAAAAGAGAAAATTGCTTTATTGTGTGGATGTGAAAGAACAATGTTGAATATAAATCTGTATGAGGGGACAAGTGTATTTGTGCTTGTATGTTACCAGTGTAGTAAAGTCCTTTGCAACTGTCTTATTGTCGAATAAAAGACCAGACAGAGAAGAATATAAGTAAGGCTGAACCTGAACAGGTGATGATGAATCTTGTGGACGGAGGAGAAGCGCAAAGCATCAGTGGGCCTGGCAGCTGCGATTAAAGTTCATTTTTAAGAGTGCAAGTCTGCATTGGCATCAGACTATAGCACCTTCAAAATAAAGGCTTTTCAATATCCAAGCACATCAGACGCCAATCACTACTGCTAAGAAGGAATAAACCATAATATTGACTCACTTATGGTAACATAAGTTACCAATTGGATACACTTGTTTCAAGGTCTGGTGGGCACAATAGACAAGAAACACTTACCCTCCTAAGATATTTCTGATGTACCACCAGAAATATGGCCTAAATACACCAAAAATGCACTCTGTACTCTGTTGTGAACCAAGAAAAGTAACACTGGTACCAAAAGCATGGGTACCTTAATAAATATTATGACACTTTACATTAGATTGCTTACCTTTACTGGAGATGGATGATGTGAACGATAGTCTTACAGATAGGACTTGGAGAGGAGAATGTTGAATTCGGCATCCTTCAGATATGGCTACGCAGGAATAAATGTTGATGAAAACAATCTCCTTTTCCGTCCACAAACCTAAAGTGCTGAATTTTGTATTATTTTTTGAGCACTCAAGAAGTGTCTGTTATAGACCAATGAATGAAACGAGATATAGTTACAGGTACAGTACAAAAACAGTACAAGTACAATAACAAAGCAATGGACATGGACAAGTACAAGTCACAAGCAAATAGAGAGGGGTAGTTGAATGGTAAAAAGTGGTTCAATGGGACAAGTGAACTATTTTGAATCAAGGTGCCGTGCCTGTGAAGACCCAGTGAAAACTAGTTGTATTAAGGAAAAGGGGGTATCAATAACTATTTGAGAAATAATAGATACTGTACAGACTTTTTTAGCATTCTTGGCCAGCAATGTAGTGGGTGGTATTCTTATGACAAGCAATCACTTGAGAATTAAATATAAAGTACCATGACAATGACCCAATGAACTTTATTGCAAATGATAGTGTAGCTCTACCTCTATTTCTGTCCTGTGTGCAGAAAGTCATAGCATTGGCGCAAGAGGACTTACTTATTATGAAAAGACTTCAACCTGCAGTCAAGGGGCTAGTTACGATTACTATTACTATTATAAGCGACCAGATCTAAGAGACATCATGTGCCCTATAAACTGCATGTATTTCAAGAAGATGATTCCAGGTAACCAATGTAGTTGGTCACTGACCACACACAAAACATTTCACATCGATACAGTAGTGAGGACGAAGACTGCAACAATAATATAGACGGAGACGAGGATATTTGGTCACTGGAGACAAGATTTGAAGATTGCTAAATTATGTAGAAGTTAGTTACCATACATGTATTTGTAACATATTTGTTAGAAGCATTCAAAATATAACGGGTAAAGGGAACTTCATACTGTATTTTTAATTCCAATTTTTTCATTCTGATTCTACCCGTCTCTTTCAAACATAATGTCCACCTCTCCACCTTCCAATGATTACATGTACTTTGCATTCTACCCGTCTCTTTCAAACATAATGTCCCCCTCTCCACCT
>JAUELK010227312.1:0-14779 GCA_031471215.1 Gastropteron pacificum | reverse complement strand
CCCCCCCCCCCCCCCCCCCCCCCCCCCCCCCCCCCCCCCCCCCCCCCCCCGCTTCATCTTGATGGGAAAATAAACAATAATACTGTAACTGTAAGCACAACTTACACAAGATAATGGTCGTCAGTGTGAAGTTCCCAAAAAGCCTAAAGCCGTAGGTGCATGTATATGAAGTACAAAACACTTCAAAAGAATGGACTCTCCATTGATGTGTTATGTTAATACGACCAGTTGTATATATGTACTGTACTTACCAAAAGCTGCAAGTGCAAAGAGCAATTTCATGATGACAAGTCGTACCAACACTTCATTCAGCAAAGATTGATGGTCATCATGATGGAAGAAAGTAGCACAATTTGGAAGGTTTCGAGATCTCGTGCCACAGCAATCTCAACAAACATTTTCTCTGGTCTTCACCACAACCTGCATGGCTCCTTGGAATAAAGCACTGGTACTGGTACTGGAAATCCCCCCACCCCCCCGCAAAAAAACAAACAACCAACAACCCACACACAAAAACAATAACAAACAAAAACAACAAATAACGCCCATCCAATCCTCAACCCACTTACACATACAAGCCAGTTTTCCCTGAACAGAAAATTAAGGCTATCCCACATGTACTTCTTTCAATAGTGCAGAAAGATTGTGCTATTCATACAGTGTTGAGTCCATAAATAACAACAGAACTAACGAGAACATTTCTCAATCCCATTTTTTCTCCTTTAGCTTCCCATGGCAGAGCATTTGAGGCCAATAAAGCGCCCCAGAACAGTCAGCAGTGGGCGTTCAGCATTTATGGGTGACATTTTGGTGGGATGTCAGAATGAAAGAGGTAAATCTGTCGAAATTACCGCTGCTTTTTTTTTTTTTAACTTGATGAAATTGTCATTCTACTTCTACACGATGCCCAACACCCTCTACCGACTTCACAAAATGAGCCACCCAACCTCGTTAGACCCTGAACTGAAGCGAACACCACTTCCTCGAGTATCCTCAGGGCGAGGTCAAGGAGGACGCCACTCGTAAAGTTTTAAAGCTTGCCCATTGGCAGTTCTCAATATAGCATCACATTTGTCATCTCTGAATACACTTTCTTTTTCCCATTGCTTGGGTATAATAACTATACTATACTATTATAACACACAGGCACCTTGGCGATAGCAAGAGATCTTCAACCTACTTCTGATCCCAATCAACCGCATGTCAGAAAGCAAAAAAACCCAAGCCAAACACAAGTCCAAGACGATCACCGGATCCATCATTTAGACATGCATTATGCAGGACATGAAAATCAAGAGACATATGGTGATATTTTAAACTCAGTGTACAGTGTATACTCGATTATACCTTATTCTGAAATAATGAGAACTGTAATATCGAGAACAGTAATTAAGTCATATCCGAGAATATCATTCATAATCCTGCCATTAAAAAAATGGAGACGATAGATCACACAATAGATACTGCGTATGGCTACAGTTTGGTCTATCTCAAGTAAGTACTTGTACTGTACTTGTACATGGGTTTAAGTTGTAAGGACTAAAGTAGGCATTGTCTATTGAGATCAGTCAGATAGGCGTGTTCTTTCAATTTTGACTTGAAAAACTGCTAAGGGAACTTCAGTAAACACTCCAGGGACAAACATATGAACTAATGGAGTGCTTATACACAGTTCTGCTGAGACATATAAGAAAGATATGCTTTGCCACTTTGCCATATTTGAAGTAGCAGACCCAAGTGCCACTATTACATGCCACAAGAACACCCCAGAAACAAAACGGTATGTTCAGGAAATAATATATTCTAGACTTGCCAGTCATATACGAACAAAACGGACTCATCATTGGGGAGTATACTTGGATGCCTCATAACTTTATACCCAAACAGCAGACATATTACATTGGGTTCTCGAGTCTTCAACTTCCATCTATATATTAATTGTCTAAAATGTTTTATATCACCATGTTTCTTAACTTCCTTTTCATTGTACATGTATTAGACACTCTTTAAGCTGCCAACACATATTGAGAAGGCTATAATGTTCTTTAGATTTCTCAAGTTTGTCTGGATTGTATCTTATTTTGACTGTAATACAAGCTGACATGCTGCCCTACAGAAGTTAAACTGACGTGTCTAGTATCTGCATTTTGGTAGGTGTGTGTTACTGATACTGATACATGGTCTACACTACTAACTGAATTCCAAAAGGTTCATAATTTAATTTTTTAAATGCATTGTTGGTATAGTACTTTGTAGGGCAGTATTTGAGACAATTTTGGATCTTATCTGTGTCAAAAAGGGGTTGTCGTTTGTGAGTGGACAAGATTTCTAGGCATTAAAAAGAATAGTTGTGACGAACAGAGCAACAGAAGTTCTTTTCACTCAATAATCCATTAAATTCTTCAATTAAACCCCTCCCTCAATCACCCAAGACTGATGCCCCACTATCAATAATCTCTTGTACTACAGAGACTACTATGAAATGAAGCTTAAGACTGGCTTAACATGGATCTTCACCAGAATTTATGACTGGTTTTCTCAAGCCCAAGCAGACCCACACTGATGTCACCAACTAAACTCAACCGAATGGAGCGCCAGCACTGTACTGGCACTCGACAAAGCGGTTACTGAGTTACATACATTTCAACTGTTAAGACGGTCGCACTGAAGTACAAGTTAAGATGTATCATTAAGTCATCCCTCATTTTCCATACTAAAAATTGACACATTTATTTTGAACTCTTGCAGTGTTCATATAAAAATGAGGTGAAAACTGTGAGAGATGGCTCTAGTAAAAGAAATAACACAGCCCTTTCATTATAGTTTAAAATACTGCTTGGTACCCACAGAGAAAGTATTCGGGAACCATGGATGGTTTAAATCTTCAGAGAAAAACACCCTGGATCAGTTCACATTTGTGATTGTGCCTGTGTATTTTTATTGCAAAGCACCTAGAGCTTTTTAGATAGGCGCTATAGAAATAAACTATTATTATTATCACATTTATTCGGAGACTTAAGTAAGCGCATCTCATTGCAACACTAAAGTAGAATCTAAGTACGCACAGTAAATCTTTTTTCATAAGCCAGCCCTTCACCACCCTCTCCCACAGTAACTATGGTAATGTAATAAAAGGTGTTTAAATAAAATCAGATAAAAATCAAATTCAGAGACAATTTGAGTCTTTATTGACAGACTTGTCATGAACACATAATACACCAAAAACATTAAGCTTCTACAATTACATTACTGATACGCATACAATGAAATTGGTCAATGACAAGGTGAAGATTAGAGTAGGGGGAATAACGGAAAATTGTCTTGTCGGAGCAAGGAGAAGTCTTTGGGATAAAAAAAAAATGAAATAATCAGAGGCCTGTAAGCATACAGAGCTGGACTGGTAGTAAAAACTTGACTGAGGACCAGCATTTCAAATCACGAAAGTAAATCTCATGCAAATCTAAATGAAGATGGAACCATTAACCTCATCATTTGTCAGAAATAACTAATATGTCCAAAATCATATCTGATAACAGGTAGGTGGATTAGAATTAGAATCCCCTCACATTGAAAAATGGCAGTAAAAAAAAATAGATAAAAAATGATTTAGAAAAAAAGAGAACAAAACAAGATTTTCAAGTTGACTCCACTTTGTTCCTAAATAAAAGTTCAATCAATCCGTTTAACATTTATGTACATATAAAAGTGTAAACACGCCACCATATTCAAGATAAACCAACTCTTCTCGCATTTGTCTTTTTTTTAAAACACCCTCCTTGAACATTCACTTAAAATAGCTATCAAAGACTTGGCAAAGGAAACTGACAGCTACCTCTACAAATGTAGATTTGCAATCAACCAACCTGGCAATGCCATCTCAAAAATAGAACCAGATTCAAATACATAATTTTGTTTACACTATACTTTTTATGAGTAAACAACAATTCTTATGAGTTCACATTAGGCCGTAGGATAAAAACACTACAGTGTCTGACATAGGTACAACACAAAAGACTCCAATGAAAAGTTGTTCCCCCTTCCCCAGCAGCGACAAAGCAGCTTTCATCTTTGTAGAACCGCACAAGAAACCCATTACATTCTGCGCATTCTCTTAATATCGGCAAGCTCTTCACGAGCAGCTGCTCGGCGCCTCTCCAATATCATGCGCTCGTTGATGTCTTGAGTGCTTGGGAACGCGTTGGGGCTTCCCCCTGGTCGCCCCATTCCACCCCCCATGGCCCCTTGTCCTCCCATAGGACCTCCTCCTCTCATCTGATTAGCTGCCATCTGGGCAGGGTTCATGGGTCCCCCCATTCCCGGCCCCATAGCACCTGGCCCGCTGCCCAATACACCACGTTGGTTTTGGAAATTTGAGTCCCCACCAGGACGCCTCTGATTAAGTCAAAACAAACGCATAGGCACGTATCAAAATTGTCATTGGTAGCCAACAGAGTAGCAGGAGCGTAGCGTTTGACGATTGCAAACCATGTGGAATACACACAGCATTCGCAAAATCACAAGTGTTTGTATACCACCGAAAAAGTCAGGTAAAAGTTTCAATCCACAGGAACATCAGTGTTGGTCACAAGTCAGCAGCATCATCAGAGGAACACAGGAATCGGCAATCCATGATAGAAAAGGAGAAAGATAAAAACATTAGCAAAAATGTCAAGACAAAGGCAGTTCACTTAATGAAGTGAAAAGACAATGCTTCTGTTCAGATCTGGGGATGAAATAGCAAGCACTTTTTTGTGTGAAAAAAAACAAGAACAATAATTATTTTGAGGCATTTATCTTTTCTCAACATCACCAGTGAGACCCAATTCTTACAATGTTCGGCGAGCAAATGGCAAAGTCACAACATGTACACAGACAAACACAGAACAACAACAAAGAATGAAAGACAACAAGAAACAAGCTCTCAAACGTATCTTTCTAAAATCCATAAATGCTTGTTCGGCCTTGGCAAGTACATAATGAACTCAAACGTCTTCCTTAGGGTTTTCAATTAACTGATGGTTTGTGTTTTCATCCGTTCATATCAATTTGTGTTTCAATGTCCCTTTTTTTTAAACCATCGATTCAAGATTGGATTGACTTGTATTGTATCAAGGCACACAGACCAAACAAGTACTGTGATTGTAATTTGTTGCTGGAAGAGCAACAATTGCCAAAAGTGCTAACGCACACCTGAGGAATAATCCAGAATACTTTTTTCTAGCGGCCTGCATTTTTCTATCAAGGAACATCCAAGCAGAGAAATACACAACGGGATAATGTATTATATAGGGCAACTAAGCTAGAATATTTCAACCAACAAAGCCTGAGTCAGTAGTCAGAGGCAAATTGTTGGCCGACGGTAAAAACATTGCAAACACTAAAGAACCTGAAATGTCTGTTCAGATTTTATTAACGATGGAAACATGTGAAGGTAAAAACGGTGCAGTAAAAAATGAAGACCTTCTGAGACAGCAACCAATGAGGAAAGCTCAACCCAGCATACTTTGATAAATGCCTTGTTTTCATGAACAAAAATAATATTTATTACACCAAAGGGGTAGAACAAGTCTTGCTCAGAAATACCACTTGAATTATCACAGTGAATCAACAACAATAATAAAATGTCATCATGGCAATTCTGTTCTATCCTCATGTGGCTGTTCTATTGTTTGGGTTTGTTTTGTGGTCTAACTTTCTCTGGTTATCAATATCATGATGAATACAATTCACACTAATGACAAAATCCATACTCGAAATTACATTACCTAGTCAATAATATGATCAGTAATGATAATAGTTCAATGCACCCGCTGAATACCGTAAAGTTCAAGAGTTGTTAAGTATACAAAATGCCAAGAACTGAGGAATGACCACAACAGGGCAACTGGGTGGAATTTAAGACCACATGTGCACAGATTGACTCATTTGGATGCCCTCACCACATTCCACTATTCCTAATATCTAAGCTCAAAATGAATAATGGTGGATCGAATCGACACCAAAGTAATTGCACTAAAACACAAATTTCCAGGAAGTACTAACGGATTACTCATTTTCCTTGATTTACCATACAGCTAACGGTAGAAATCATGTAAAACAACATACACTTCTATCTCAACCATACTGATCATCTTTTTTTGTTGCCCAATCCTTTGATTAGTGGACAACAAAGAGCCATAAGACAGTCCATATAATTTCACTCTTTCTCATCCATCACCATGAACCCTCACAAACAAGTATCTGGGACCATGAATCCTCTCAAGAATAAGTACAGTAAAATGTAACACTTTGAGGTAGAAGGGATAGCATAAAGAGCAGTCAGATAAGAAATAGACATAACAAAAAATGTAACAACAAGTGTGAACATGTAAAATAATGATAATGGTGTAAAACACAGATTTGTGTCAACAAAAGCAAAAAGCTTGTTCGGCAAGGAGCAAAATCATCGGTTGTGTGGCCACGTGACCAAGTACATATTTTGAACAATCCTTTTGGGTGTTCATTCAGTTTAGAACAAAGACAATGCCTCAAAATAAAATATTGCTCATATGGTCCAAATGTTTCCAGAAGCACAGTCTTTCCACTTTCTCGCATGATATATGAATGTGAATATGCATGGCGAAATCTAGATTAGTAGAGGAAAGAAATGCAGGAGTAGGCTGTGAATTCATCAAAAAGGGGATTAAACTTGTGCTTGCGGTACAAAATGTGAGAACAGAATACTGCCCTATCAAGAATAAGAAAAAAAAGAGGGAACGATTGAACTTTGTGACTGTACCATGCACAGCCTTTCCTTCCCCCCCATTTTGAAACACGGTCATCGCTTACAATACTTTTACCAAATCAACCAAGTGCATTGTCTCCATCAATATAGACATTACAAGTGCAACTTTTATGCATGTTCGGATAGGGTGTTAATAAGAGGAGAAATAGGTAAAATATAAAACTGTGTACATCATATCTAAATCTGGAGGTTTATTTTCAGTGCACTTGAGGGTGTTAATACTGACAATGGTAAAGAGTTATGACTTCCATATTTGATTGGTTGTCGAATGCCTAAAAGTCGAGAATTAAGCCATCCTCAATGTACAGTATCGTAATTACAAGTCATCCTCAATACATACAGTATCGTGAACAATTCTTCCAGATCATGTTTGTGAAAAAGACGACATAAGGATCCTCATATCATTTATTTGAAAACAACTCAACCGACAAGGAATTGCAATTGAAATAATATTGCATGTGAAGATCACAACAGATTTTTCAATTACCACGTGTAGTATGTATATTTTTGGGTTATGACACGGATATCGGACCAAAGCATGTTTTTTTTAAATATCAAAACAATCACAACCACAGGTAGTGAACCAGAAAGAACAGTAACCCACCAAAGCAGTTATATTTGCAACAAAAAAAATGCCTTTACTGAAAGTAAAGAGAATATCAGATCTATTAAGAGCGACGCAGATCACAGATCAGATAGACATAGTCGATTTAAATCGAGACAGAGAAACAATTATATAAAAACTAACATTATTTCTATGATACCAAATATTTACGTTGAAACAAAATATCTATAATATCATGATGACCAGTTTCATGTGCGTGTGGTACGGGTTTGTTTTTATCTAATGATTTGTATTTTCACACTTTCTGAATCTTGAATGAGACACTTTCATTTCATTTATGATGCATTAAACACTAGAATATTCAATAGAAACCTATAAAATTAAGTAAAAGAAACATCTTATACATACTGAGATGTTACGGAATATGCTTGGTTTCAGACTGAAGTACAAGAAAAGATGTGTACATACATTTGGATAAATTCACCAAATGTAGCTACAATCCTTTAACTTCAGGGAAATGGGAAGGAGTAGATGATTCAATTCAATTATTTGTCTATACATATCAACTGTTCATACCTTTTTCATTTTAAACAAGTTTTAAATGACTAATGTTGCTTTTTCTAAGAGGTCTACAAAATGACTTCAAAGGCAAAGTTACACAATAAATCCCAATCAATGTCTTCCTTACACAGTAAGGGCAAGAACCAACATAAACAAAAAATTAAAACTCGACCACCTTGAAGAAATATAAATCAAAATCTGATGAAGGACACCTGAAAAGTAAAACAAATAAATACAACAAATGTAACTCACATTAATGTAGAAACAAAGGACTTACCATTTGGTCCTGTCCTGGCATTGGGTTGTTTGAGCCAGCGGCACCACCTTGCTGATTCATGCCTGGGGTAGCTTGCATCAAAGGCTTGGGGCTTGACTGATAGATAGAAATATTGACAATGAAGGTATTATTTTCTCAAATTTTGTCTGATTACTTTCACAAATTGGTCTTTATTCATGTGAACTTTTATTCACAAAAAAAGCATAGCAGTTCTTTATAGAATGAAGAACATGCTATTCCATTACAATTACAGTGCTGAACAGCCATGGACAAGCAAACACAGAGGTTAATGCTCTGCAGTCTGAGCTTGAAGAACATTTGAAATAGGCCTACAGCTCTAGCTTTGAAACAAGCTCAAAGATTTCAAAGGAAATAAAAATATCAAAATCCTATGTGGAAACAAAACAAGAATATGTAGGCCTACATCCAGTTCATTGTCTTGAAAATTTTTTAAATACTAAAGGAAAACACTTTGATTATGAGAATCAAGAATAATACATGTAATATACTGCTCAACTAGAAGTAAAGCTATAAATAGGTTCAATTGAACAACATATCAGTTTTCCATACATCAAGAATTGATTTTTCGATTTTAAGTACACCTGAAACAAGTAAAACGAAATTCACCACTAGAAACAACAATATTTACTCCTCTACTGGAGATAACAATGCCTGTAAACACAAAGCAGAATGTTTGATTTCCCCCATTTATAGACAGAAGAAATTACACTTTTCACTGTACAGAACAAATCTTTTTAGTTTTAAATAATAGACTCAATACCGCAAGACTCAGCAAAAGAATATAAAAAAAGGTACTTTAATTCAACCAAACGACAACACAAGAAAAATGCCTGCAAAAGCTGAAAGAAGAACTGAGTTTTAAATTCAAATGACATTCAATATGAATTATAACGAGGCTCTCAAACCAAGAAAGTACAACAATGCCTAAAAGAGAAAATTGAAAACGTCACAGAAAAAAAATCACCTTTCCTGAACTGTCTTTGTCACATGAAAGTGACCAAACCTGAAATAAATTTTACAATCAAAGGATCTTGACTAAATGCGACAAATAGCTCACTTAATGAAACCAAAGAGTGATTTAGCACTGCTTGCATTATACTCCACAAGATTGTGAAACAAAGCTCATGCACTACATATTATGTCCATCTATTAATGAAGGACAATTACCTTTGCCCCAGGTGCATTAACAGGAGCTGCAGCGCCAGCATTGGATGGTGGACCTCCTCTCTCCATGTTAGAGGGGGGCACTGGTGGGGGCTGGAGAGGAGGAGCACCTCGCATGTCTCTGCCCCCTGGCCCTCTGCCTGCCTCTCCTCGCATTGCGTTCTGGTGAAAGCACCAGTTACTCTTACATTTCTATAAGCACTGTATCAATCACAATTTCAAGTGGCCTTCAAATCATTTTTAAAATACTGAAAGGAAAAAGTGTGTGGGCCAATTTATTTGTTTTACACTTCATGGTCACACAGTACTAATATATTGCATATCATCAGGATGAAAAATGTGTAATGAGGCAGCCTTTTTCTCTTTTCCAGAAGTTGAAATGTAAAAATCAAATGAAATTGTATTGAATCTATTTTCTTACGAGAAGGAAGCCAATGTCTTTTTTGATGAGCAAACTAAAGAATTTAACTCTTACACATGATGATTTTATTATAGAGGGATATATAATACTCTGCCAAAAACAACTTCTTACCTCTGCTCTAGCTTTTTCGTCCCACATGAATCCACCTCCTTGGGATCCCATACGATCTGGCATTCTCTCTGGCATGCGATCACCCATTCTGTCAGGCATCCTGTCCATCATGCGCTCGGGCATGCGCTCGGGCATGCGGTCACCCATGCGGTCAGGCATTCGGTCACCCATGCGATCGGGCATTCTATCGCCCATGCGTTCTCCATATCTTTCCGCCATCTAATGAGTAAGAAAAATTACATATGAAGGCTTTAAATGCATTACCGTAGCTGAATAAGATTAAGAACTATAAATCCTGAACTGTTAATAGCTATTTTGATTCTTATGTATAAAGGTAACTTCCTTCTGTTACATTACAGAATGTAAAATGTTAAATGTGCTCTTTAGCTTGATATCATACCAACTTATTTCAGAGCAATGTCGACCACAGAAATTCCATAACTTTTGAGCATTGTCCACAAATCCAGTCGGGCACATAAACTTGTAGAAACAACGAAAAAGAATAATAAAGGTTTGCAAAGATACCCCAACCTTTAGTAGAGGCCAAGACACTCAAATCACCCTAAAACTGCTGCTTGCCTCGACCTAACCAAAGAAATATTTTCTTGCTGGCCTTGTACTTCTTCCAGATTCTGTGACGTTAAACACTTAAGCATTTATTCGATACCTTTGAACAATAAAGACATACCATCATCTCTTCTCTCTGTCTCATAGATGAATCCATACCACCACCCCGTCCTCTTGCTAGCTCTTGCTGCCTCATCATCATGATGTCAGCACGGCGCCTATCTTCAGCCTGAAGGCGCTCATCTTGTTGACGCCTGGAAGACAAAATAAAATTACTGTTTAAACAAGATCTATATCATATAGATATATGATGAAAGAACAAAATAGACCTTAACAAATTTAAAATGTGGTTTCAAACCATGGATCTTTCTTTTCTTTAGCTTTGCATGCTGGTCCAGAGTGTAAGCAACATGCTAAACTTGCATGCCCTTTAGACTGCCTAATTTCATGTTTCATCAGAGTTTTAGTGTTCGATGAGTGGAGTCAAAATATTGCGAATGATTAGGGCCTACTCTCGCTAACGGTCTACCCAGAGATAAGATCTAGGCTACGCTCACGCGTTCGTAGACTATTCTTCAATGAGGAAAACATGGCTGGCTGGTACCTAAAATATGAATTTCATTCACTAATGTTCAATGACTTTACAACGGTAAAGCCGAAAAAAAGGCTTAGGCCTACCAAAGATCGCCTCGGTAACTGTAAAGTGCCGAGTCACGAGCGAGGTGACTGTGAAATCGCCATTTGAGTGGATCGGTACCAGTACCGGTAACATGGCTTCTCGCCGACATAGAATCCCAACATTGTGACAAGGTGTCGAATTTCGGCTACAGAAAGATGCTGTTTCAAGTTCGATATCGTCAAATAAAACGTCCTCCCGAACTGTTCATTGTGCGTTAAAGTTGTTCCGCGAAAGGCCGTCGGCAGGGTAAACAAAACGACTCTGACTAGGCGGAAGTAGTATATTAAAGACATAACTCTACAATATTAGACTACTTCGTGTCCAGAAAGATTCGCATTGTTATTAAAACAATTTAATTTTTCAAACGGCCTTTTTGCCGGACATATTTGTCGTGCACATTATCTGTGAATCCGTATATTGGTCGAAAATGCTTGGAGATTGGCAACCCAGAGAAATCCGAACCGATCATTCTCATTTTGCGTAAAAGAAAGAAAATAATTATTTTCTTCACATATCGGGAGATTCATATTTTTTGGCTTTGAGAAATTGCATTTCTTAACAGAAAATGGTATTCTCGTATTTGCCTTGAAAAATCGTACTAAAATACGAGAAAACGTACTGGTTGGCATCTCTGATAGTGAAATGGGAGAAAGAGAAGAATAGGTAATTCAAACCATACCTCATATCCAACTGTTCTTGTCGCCGCATCCTGTCTGCATTTCTAAGTTCTTCCAGTCTTCGCAGCTCATCCTGTTGCCTGATCAAGTCTATTACACAAGGGAAACAAACCTTTGTTAATCACAAGTCACCAACTTACCGGCTAAATTATGCAACTAATGTGGCACACTGCTTTAATCAGATTGGTTTCATTGTGCTTTTACTCAGTCTAAGTAAGAATGTGCAATCATTATTGAAGAAATAAATCTTTCACAAAAAAAGCTTCAATCACTGCACAACATCAGTTTATAAATTAGAGAGGACAAAAAGAAGAGGACTTAATAAAAAGCTAGTCAGTAAAGAAATCACCAAGAACAATACAATTTAATCTATTCATACCTTGTCTGATCTGTTCTGCTTGATACTCATAAAGTGCATTTTGCATTTCATCCTCAAGCTTAATGCGAGATTCTTCAGTGTCTTTCTTCACTTGATCGATACGCTGTCTCTCCACTTCCTCCAGCTGCTTCCAGCGCATGCCAAATTCAAACTCAAAGGTGCCAGGAGGGGCAAATCTTGGCTCTTTTTCTCTCTCTCTGAAAACGAAGAAGCATGTTTTACAACCATAATAACCAAAGAGAAGACATCACATTTTGCAAGTTGCTTTTACCTCTATCAATCATCAACTGGCCCATCACCAATCAATAAATCATCTTTGTGAATAAAACTGCGATATAGGCAGTAGCATTTCTTGCACAAATGACAAAAACTAACATCTTGATACTTACTTCTTATACGGCTCAGATTTCTGCAAAAACTTCTCGGGCATACCATCTTCCTCATCTCTTTGCTCTAATGGTTCTACAGCCACTGGTTTGGGATCACTGAAATGATAAAAAAATAATTGAACATTATTTATGATGAACATGTATTGATTTATAATCCATTAATTGAGTTTTGAGTTTTACACCCTTATAGTCTTATAGTGACATAGGATGTGGGACCTATGTTTAAACACCTATCTCCAGTAAGGGGTGGATAGCCATGTAAGCTGCCTACACAACACGAGTACAGAGACCCTAAAATGGGATTGAATCCGGGTTGCCCACTTGAAGACCAAACATTTGAGATGAATCTTTCTTCATACATACACTGGCCGTTACTGCTGGACTTTCAACACAGCTGGATGATACCATGTAAGCATATCAAGCATATAAATTAACAATTCCAAGATGTGTCAAGAGTCACGGTTAAGCTAGGGAAAGCAACGAAAAGGACATAAAACTCATGGAACGCTATGGAAATCTTTCCAATCCTAACAGTAACCCTACACACAGTAAATAAATCAGAAAACAAATACTTACGCTCCAACCAGAAAAACACCTTCTTTGATTCTCCTGAGAGCTGAGCTTGCCCCTGGTTTGCGAGCAAATTCAACAATGCCCTCTCCAGTTGGCTTTCCTTTGTCATCAACAATTACAATGCAACGCTCCAAGTCTCCAAATTGAGAAAATGACTGTTCAAGCAGCTCATTGGAAACAAATGGATGGAGATGTTTCACTTTCAATGCTGCTCCATGTGTAGCAAATCTGACTCTCAACAATCTGCCTCTCCTCTGGGTTCCATCAAGGGCAGCCTTTGCAGCCTCTGCATTTTGTCTGTAATCCTGTAACACAAAATTGAGAAACATTCAAGCATCAGACACATTGAACACAGCAGCACAGGAAGGGGAGGGGGTGTCCGCTGGTGTCAAACAATTAGGTCCACATTACTGATTGTCATAGTGGGCTGTGAGTTGGAGGATGTCTAAGATAAGCCAAAAGCACTTTAGCTCATTCGTGATGGCGCTTGAGGATATGGCGCTTGCGCTTATCAGGGTTGCCACTCTCCTAGAAAAGGGTTTAGCACATCCTTTATGCCCCTCTCTGTTTATAAGCTTTCATTGAGCTTGGCTTACATAAAGGAAAATACTACTCTCTAAAAGTTTGAAACTGGTCTGTAATGTGGTTACTATGACTACATCATAACAGCACTAGGTTTTCATTCAAGTTCAAACAATGTGGCTGATATAAGTGTTAACAGAATATAGGTTTTGCGTCTTGCTCATCGTGATGGTAAGAGAATGAAATTGTTTTTTAAAATCTAAATCATAGACCTGCCACTTCAAAAGACACAGAGTGTAAAACAGAAAGCCCTGGCAACAAAGATGATAAGACATTGGAAGAGTTTGCACTGAGTTGTGTTTTTTGCTATGACAATAGTCCGCGGATAAATTTTCGAGTTTCAACGATTTTGCCACAGCTGCATATAAATTAACAGGTTTCTGCATTTTGCCATGACCGCGTTGTCGTAGAACGCGGATCCGCAGCAGAAGTCTGCATAAAATGCGCAAAAACAGCGGAAATCCTCAGAAATGTGGAAGATTGGAAGCACTGCATAATCAGATTTCATAGCCAATTTTATGGATGTTTTTTAATTTCATTTTGCATTGTTGAGATGCTGCTTTTTAATAGATGGTTGTTGTCAGGATAACTAGATGATCACAGATAGGATCTTGTGAACAAGCACTGGAAGATTCAGGTTTTTATGCTTTTTTTAAAGTTGAAAATATCATTACATTCTTTCAATGTTCAAATGGTTTATAATGTTCATTTGTTTTCAACTCTCTCTAAACTCACTAGATTGTACTGAAAGTAACGGCTACGGATAGGTCTCGGTGGGGGTGGGGGGGAAGTATAGTATATGGCTGTGGATGGTAATTTGACCGGACACAGTCGGGGGGAACGGTCGCGGCTACAGGGAATGCTGCATGCATTAAGTTACACATTTACACAGACAGGGGTCCATACAGATAGCTGGGAAAAAAATTCCATGACTTTTCAATGACTCACTCTATTTTTCCATGACCAGGTTACGTCGAAATTTAGAGATAAAAGCCGATAAATATCAAGCTGAATGAAGACGTATCCCGA